>VANL01001817.1:0-10444 GCA_006352455.1 Brachionus sp. 'Tiscar' | reverse complement strand
TTGTATTATACTAAGATCTAGAGCATATTTTATTGAATTGAATGTGTTATATAAGCGAAAATAACTGTTATCTTAATCAAAGAATTCTTTTTTTTTCACATTAAATTAAAATTGAGAGCATTTTTTTCTAAGAAAACTTAACTCCTAAATTTAAATTAAATAAAGCTATAAAAAATTGCTAAATTAATGATTTTAAAAATAAATGGGGACAAAATATAGAAAGAAAAGTTCAATTTAATAGAAAATGCGTTTTTTTTAAATGATTTCATAGAGTTCACTAACTAGAGAAAAGACATAGAAAAAAAATTTACACATTTATCAAAAAAAAATTGAAAAAAGATTTAAAAAAATGTTGATCTAATATTTATTTATTTTTATTTATTTATTATTTCAATTGACGCCTCGTAGGCGATGTTATAAAATAAAAAGAGAGAAAGAGAAAAAAAAAATAAAAATGATAAAGATATACTAGTTTAATAATTGTTTTGTTAAGCAAAATTGAATTGATTAATCTTTAAATTTTTTCTATTTGAAAATTCAATTTCAACTTTTATTGAAATTCACTAAAAGCAAGAGATGTTGTATTTTGACTACATCAATATTGACTTTTTACATCTCCAACATTTACTTGGTGTATACAGATATGCAGTAAAAACCTTTACTGGCTTTTACTTAGTATTTTAGTAATGCGACTAATATGAAGAAATGAAAATATCCATCAATATGTTGTGCTTTTCTAATTCAATTTGGGCTTTTATATACCCTGTCACTATCGCTATAATAGAATAAATTTTACATAAAGACAGTCTTTTAATAATTTTATTTTCTTAATTAAATAAAGATCATTTAGAAAAATTAAATTAAAATTTTGTTGAATGAAAGTTTATTCAGTTATTGACTCGAGTTCAATAGTTAGCAAATTTCTATTAGATATCCATAATTTAGATTACTTTGAATTAAAAATAAAATTGACCAAAATATACATTTTTAAAAAAATTCTAAAAAAAATTTTATACCACTTTTCATTTCTTAAATACTAAAGAATTTTATGTTTATGTTGTTTTAATATCTTTTTACTTAACTGTAATATTTTTTAAAAATTCTAAAATAAAATATTAATTTCAAATTTTCTATATGACTAATCTCTAAAAAAAATTATTTTAAACAACACAATGACAGTTTTCAGTCATAGTAGAAATATTTTTAAAATGAACAGATGTGTACAATTGAAAAAAAAATTAGTTTATTTCTATGTAGATAATACTATTGTGAAATTCAAATACAAATTGAACAAAATTATTTTAGTAAATCAAATCAATAATCAATTAAAAATTGATGTTTTAATTTTTGTCTTTTTTTTTACATGAGATATATTATTAGACATTTTGCTCTTTTAGCGTTAAGAATCAAATATTTAAAGCTCTTTTTAAGTTGTAAAAAATATTCCAATAAAACAAAAAACTTTAAAATCTTCTAATTACCAAGAACCCGGAGCAATTTTACATTTTTAATTATTTTTAATAATTTTTCCTTGGCTGTAAAATCGTAAAATCAAATATTTAAACAATAAATTTTTTAATCTACAGAAACTATTTTTTATTGGAAAATTTAATTAATAAAATAGTGGAACTTTTTTTACTTTGTTTTCATTAACTATGTTCTTAAAATTTAGCAGAAAAATTCACTTTTAATCGAAATGAGAATTAAGTAAACAATTATTATAACTTGATTTCTTAAAAAAATGCTCTCTCTTTCAACTTTACCTTGACAAAGTTGCTCGGGAGACTTTGCGAACATAAATTCTTTTTGAGGGTAAAAAAAATTGCCAACATTATACACAAAATCGCTTTGTCTGAAATAAAATTTATTATTTGTATTTAAAAAATAAATTAATCTCACTCTCTAGTTGTTATTGTGTATTCAACTTTATCAGGCAAGCTAAAATCGTACTCAGCAGGAAATTGAATGAAAGCAAGAAGCCTATTAGCTGTATAGTAATTCAAATTTGTCAATTGAGATTCGTTAGTGCCTTGAACTAAAAAAAAAATTTTCTCAATTCGTTTACAAGTCATATAACTCTTACTAGACAAACTTAGCCAGAACTTTTGACTTTTGATAACCCTGAAGGCCCGGTTCACAATATTTTGCGTGATAGGTGTATTCGGGTAAAATAGAATAAGATCCTGTGAGGCCGTTTTGTAAAAATAATCGATGATATCATAGGTGGGATTTGAAATTGGAGAAAAATAAATTATTTCAACATATGATCGTAATATTAAAATAAATGATACAAATAAAAGAGAAAGAAAAATCTCAATCAACGGACCAAATGGATTTCGGATCATTATTAAAAAATTCTTCCATGTTAATATTTTGAATTGATTTAGTGCTTTATTATTGGAAAAAATTTTAGAAATATTAGTTAATGGTTTTAAAATTTGCATTTTTTTTTCAACACAAATAATTGTATAAGATTTTATCAAATTTATATATTTTTTATATTTGAAAAAAATAATTATTTTTTTCCTACTAACATTGGAAGGGTAAAAGTGTGTTAAAATTATTTAAATTTTAATTTGAGCAAATATTTGTTTTAGCTAATTATTTTTTAAAATTAGATAAATTAAAAAATTTTCAAAAGCAATCGAAACCTTGATAAATCTTAATAAAAATTCAATGATAAAATATTTCAAAATTAGAATTTAATTATTCAAAAATTTTAATTATTAAAAAATTTTTTTTAAAAAATCTTAGCAAGACAAAATAAATACCGTAATTAAGAAAATATTTTTAAATTCAAGCTTGATTATAAGAAAGCTAAAAAAAAGAGAACTAAATAAACATTTACTGTTCTATTACCTTAAAAATTTTTAATAATTTTTTAAAATTAAATAAATAAATAAAAATCTTAATTTTTAAAACGGCACTAAAATTTTAAATTTATAATCATAAAAATTGTCTTAAATAATTCGATTAAATTTCTATCTAAATTAGTAGTAGTAGTTGTAGTTATTTAATAAATATTATAATTCAGCATTTCCTCTTCTCTTTTAGACAAGCTTGTCAAATTGCTTCCTATAATATTAACAAAATTAGAATTTTTACCAATTTTATTTTAAAAATTTTAAAAGAAATAAATTTAATATAAAATATAAAAGAAACCTTTTCATTTAAATAAAGCGTATTACGTTTTTTATTTTTAAAGAATAAACAAATAAATACGAACCATTTATTTATTAAAAAACAACAAAATAAAATTAAGAATTGCCTCGTTTTTTTTATTTACCTTTTTAATAAAATAATATAATATAATTTTTAATTTTTGAAAATTTAAAAAGAAGCTCTGATTCGAAGCCTTTAATAGCATTTTAATTAATGAGTTGGGTTTCTTTTTTTAAAAACTATTTTAAATTGAACGAACGTAGAACTAAAACAGCAATGAAAGCTAACCAAATACTACGTCAGATAAGAACCTTGCCATTTAACTTTTTCTATACATAACTTGTGAGACTTTATCTGGAGAATTGAGTTGGAACCTGGAGTCTCTATCTAACGTATTCTTAACTCTAGAAAAATTATTTTATTTCTTAAATAAATTTTATTTATTTTTCTTGGAATTCTAATATGAAATTTTTATAATTAATCTTACTAGGCATCTAGTGTTAAATTCTTGAAAAAGTACAAAGATGAGTGATAAAACTGATTGATTCTACTAGAACTAAGTCTCATTTCATATATTAATATTATTAAAAGAGAATTGGTTGCAAAAAACTTTGTTCAAAAAGACAAAAATTAAAACATCAATAAGATTGATTTTAAAAAGAAATTATAGATTTTTTTTTTAGGTAAAAATTCAACTTTTTTCAATTAAAAATTTTATTTTATTGAACACTTTTCTTTAAATAAACCAAGTCTAAACTAAAAAGAATTCTCAAAAATTTAAAAAATTACATTGAACATTATTTTGTCTTTGATGGCTCGTAGGTTGTGAACCAGGGAATAAATCGGCTTACGCAAGCTGAATAATCTTTGTATTCAGGATACTTTTTGGCAGTAATCCATTCGGTCAAAATAGTCGACCCTTGAAACAAGCTAGTTAGAAACAACGTGCCAAAACAAGTATAATTAAAAAGAGCTCCAATTGAAAAGGATGTCTTTAAAAACGCCAATTGAGAGGATAGAGTAAACGAGTAGACCACCCACCAAATGGATTGTTCAGCCCAGAAATTAGGATGTCTAGAGTATCTAAACAAGCCTTTGATCAAAAATCCTCGCTTAAAATCTTCAATCTCACTCTGTGAATATTTAGATTTTCTAGCATCTTTGTTGTCTTTCCAGTCATATTTTCTTGTCTGATAGTTCCATTGCTGCTGATCAGCTACAGTTTCTATTAGTAATAAGCCCAAAAACAAAGCCACGTTCAAAAAGTCATATTCGTTTAGATCTTTTTGAACATTTGAGTCTGTTTGAACAAACCATACCGGTACGACTAAAAACATTAGTAGAATATTTTGTAGAACAGCAGTGAAAACAAAATTGAATATATGATAGGGTATTTTGTATTGAGGATAGAAAAACATTTTTCTCACATAAATCCATCTGTAGTCCTCGGTTTTAAGGTTGTATCCGTCTTTTCTCCAAAAATTATAGGTAAGTCTGGCGCCCCAAATAGTTACTAATATAGCCATTATGATGCTTCGAGTGCATCGTTCAGGATTTGTCTGATATCCGAAGTAAACAAAAAACCATGCATAGACAGCTGGAATAATGGACCATAGTCTGTCAACTTGAGAATAGTTATCAGTGACTACTGTGGCTAGCCAGCAGATTAGTGAGAGTATACCGCAGGCGATTAGAAAATAGGAAAACACAGGATCAAACCAAAGATCCACATAAGGTCTTAAAATTTCGTAAATGCTCATTTTTGTAAGAGTTTACTGAACAATATTTCAAAGCACTTAAATATTTGATATTACATAAACCTAGAGATATGTGCACTGACACAAGCTGTTAGTCACGTGATATGAAAAAAAATTATTATTTTAATTGTTAATAGAAATATTTAGAGGCATAATTAGAATTTTTATTTAATAAAAAAAATGTAATGATATTCATTATTCCGAGAAGTAAAGTGTCGAGTTTGGCTTGAAGCCTTTTAAGTGATTTATTTGAATCAAGCTAACTCAAATGCACTCTTTTATTAAAGGCTTCTCAAATTTAACACGACAAATAATCAAGATTATTTATCACCAGGAGTATGTCGCAGTTTATTTCTAATTTACAGAATCCATTAAAATTTATTTTTACAATAAAATTTTTTATTTATGAATTTGATTTAAATCTAGGCATAGTATTAGTGAATTTTTTAGTTAAATTCCTATTACAATTAATAACGGTGAAAGAAGTATGCTGTCTCTTAAGGCTAATTGGCCTTATTTGTTAATCCGCAAGTGCAAACTTTAAATTCTAAAATCATGATTCTCTTGTTTAAAATCCTCGATAAACATAGTTAAAAAACTAAAAATTTCAAGTAATTAAATATATTTTTTTAATTTATAAGAATTTATTTACAATGAAAATAAAAATATTAAAAACAGTTATTCAACTAAAATTTTAAAAAGATAAAAAATTTATTTTTTCAGTTGTCCAAAATTTTTATAATTAGACAAACGAGTTAAATATTCTATTACATTTCATATGCTTTTTTTTCAATTAAAATCTTGATTATCAAATCATTGTCTTTAGATTGAATTATACTGAAAATGAATTTAAAAATTAAAATAAATATTTTCAAAATAATAGAATGTGAATTTAAAAACCAATTATTAACCATACTTGAAACTGAGAAAAAATCTTAATTAATTCTTTTCCAAGAGAAACAAAATAGAAAATTTTAACATTTACCAAGAGCCAGACAAGCGAATTTGTTAAATCTCATACATCAAATACCAGTCAAAAATGGTGTAAAAAAATTATTAAAAGTACTCAAAAAATCAAATTGGCCATCAAATTCACAGATTTTAACTAATGTGACTACTTTTTTTAGGATGAAGTTGTTTCAAATATGAGGCCAAACAAGTTTTCGAAGAGAGAATAATTTATTGAGGAAATTAAAAAAAGTGTCGGAGGTGTAAAGAAAGAATATAATGAAAATGCTATAAGAAATATTAACCAAAGAGTGAGAAAATTTGAAGAAGCTAAAGAGGAATATTGTCACAACTAATTTTGATCAAGCAAAAAAAAAATTTTAGTTTCTGTTAATAATTTTTTCCTATACAAATAGGGTAATTATTATATTTTATATATCAATAATAATCTCTTTTTTTTTTAGAACTTAATTTTTAATTTTTTATGTACTACTTCTTCTTAGGAAGTTAATTTTATCAAATAAATAAATAAATATCAAAAATAATATTATCGATGATCAACAAAAAATGCAAAACCGAATTCTGAGATACGTCAAGTTTTTCCCACTGAAGACGAGAATTACAAACATCCACAATAATTTAAAAATTAATATGGTGGCAACTAGAACCAAATTACTTTTAGATAAATTTCTCTTGGAGCGAGTAGGGCATCAGAAATTAACTAAAGGATTTAGAATGCTATTTAACTAATACGTCTGAACTAAACACAAAATTTCGCACACTTTGTTAAGAATTTAAGAACGTGTTAAGTCAAAAAAGTAATTGCTGACTCTTTAAACTGTAAAATCAAAAATTTTTTTTATTTTTTAATCTATTTTACTCAATTTTATACTTTTTTTATTTTTATTTTTTCAATCGCTAGGCTGAAAAAAAGGACTTAATTCCATTCTGTGCGGCCTGAGGTTTATCTCAAATTATTTAATTAATAAAATAAATATATCAATAATAAAGCAATAACACTAGGCTTTTAAACTAATTTTTTTAATCACTAGCAAACAATTGTTCTCTGGTAAATTATCAACTTAAGAAAAACCATCACTTAAACTTTAAAAAGGCTCAAAATTTAGACTTAAAATTCAGGTTTTATTTCATTAAGATATTTGTTTTAAAGCTCTGATTCTATTAATTATGTTTACAAAATTTGAGGATAATTTCAATTTCAAGGTTAACCAACAGGTTAGTGCCTATGCCTTAAGAGACTGATTTACCATTCATTTATTAAATACATTATTAATAAAAAAAAAATATTAAAATTAAATGTACTTAAAATTATAAAAATTGAATAGAGTTAATGATTTAATAGTTATTTGAAAATTTTAACTACAAGGTATTTTTTGATGTTTTTAGATAGCTAGGGGTGAATTATTAGGCCAGAGTGGATAAATTTTTAAAAGAAGTAAAAAAAAAAGTTAATCTATTATCAGCTTTTTTCTATTTCAAAATCAGATTAATTTTCTAAAATAAAAAAAAACTATGAATCAACTTTAGAAAAATTTTATCTGGTAATAACAAAAAATCCAACAGTTACTAGAAAATAAAACAAATTAATTCATGACTAAAATTAAGCATATTAAAGCATTAGTGCTTAATGTAAATTTTCAAGTCCCAAATAGCTTTTTTTAAGATAAAAAAAAAAACAAATTTAGTTAAGATGCTATTTTTAAATTTTTCTATCCAATAATCTGACCCACAAAAGCTATTAAAATAAACTGACCAAAGTTTATTTCTATTTAAAGTTTAAAATCAAATCATATTAAGTAGTAAAACATAAGCTTAAAAATTTAGTATTTTTGTTAGCTTTGAATTTATAAACAAAATACATAATTAAATTTCATGCAAATGCAAATATCTTCTTAGTTTCTTGAATTATTAATTTTCAAAAATAAAATTCATTTTCTATTTTCAACAAGGCTAAATAAATTTCAACCCCTTCTGTAACGAATATCATAAACACAATGTTTGTCTATATGATCAAAAGTGTTTATGGACCACAATTATACCGGATATTTAGCCAAGACGGTTCTTCAAGGGGTCGGTATTATATTCCCGGAAATTTGGAATTCTATTCAAATTCTCTTCTATCACTGGTATTTAAATTAAAATAAAAAAGTGACGAAATTTTAATTACCAATTTAATATAGTTTCGAGGATTGTATGTGTTCTGCAAATGGGGATCTCCATTAATTTTGGCTTTTGCCTACAAAAATAACTATTTTAGCCTTGACGGCTTGTGCTCTTTGGCCAAACTAGCATGTCTATTCGGTTTTGTTATAGTTTCAACCTTTGTTAGCCGAGGCTTGGGCAGAAGTCGTGATCCAGTTTATTTAGAATTCATCAAGCAGTACACTGAGATTAACCAGAAAAAAAATGCAGCCGAAAAACAAGTCAGTTTTAGTTAATTTTTTAGCAAAAAAATTTGAAAAAAATTTTTATCATTTATTTAGAAATTTTTATCAAAATATGACTTTGAGATGAAAAATTGGAATCCAGACTTTATATCCACATCTAAGCCTCCTCTTTTGTAAGACAAAATCTTTAAAATTTTTTTTTATAAATTTTTTATTTTTTTATCTAGTAAAAACAAGATACATAGAAATTTAAATGAAAGTCTTCTCTCTAAAATAAAGTATCCAGTGTGGCGAGTATTGAGCATGATATGTGTGGAGACATTTGGATTAAGAATGATGTATCCTGGCGTGATGATTCAAAATTTGATAGGAAATGCTCTATTGGAAGGAAGAGCCAAACTAATTGAACAAAAAAAAGCCAAAAGAGCTGTTATTCAAACAGCAGATAATTGCCAAAATAAAATAGACACTTTGTTCGTAGATCAGCGCAATCGGGAAAATTTTACAAATATTGCAACTTTAAAAAACATTAATTTGGGCTCTAATGGCAAATATCTGGTAATATGCTGTGATGGAAATGCTTCGTTTTACGAAGTGGGCTGCTTTCAGATTCCTATTGAGAATGGATACTCTGCACTTGGCTGGAATTATCCAGGATTCGGCCAAAGCACGGTATGCATCAATTGTTTGTTCTAAATTTAATAAAATTTCTTTTAAAATAAATACAAAAAAATTCGTTTTAATTTGGAGAGAAAAATTTTAATTTAATTTAACATTTAAGGGTCTGCCATATCCGAAGCAACTTACGGCGGCATCGGATGCAGTAATGCAGTATGCATTCAATTTAGGCTTTAAACAAGAGAACATAATTCTATTTTCATGGAGTATTGGCGGATTTGCAGTCTCATGGCTTACCAATCACTATCCAGACGTAAAAGCGGTCATAATGGACGCCTGTTTCGACACTATTACACCTTTGGCTCAACAGCAGATGCCAAAATTTGCAAGCAAATTTGTCAAATACACAATAGAGCACAATTTGAACTTGAATGTGGCCGAATTGATTAGCAAATATCAAGGTCCTGTTACATTCATACGAAGAACTCAAGACGAAATAATTTCTATCATGTAAAATTACAAATATTTTGTGTTTTAAATTTGTTTAGTTTGTTTTTTCAGACCAAGAGTAGCAGCCACTAATAGAGGAAACGATTTGCTGATAAGTACTCTGATGATCAGATACCCGAGTATAGTTGACAAAGATACCATTCCGTACATACGCACTTGGCTCAGTGCTAAAAGCGATTTGGAGAGAACAAAAATTTTCAGTGCTTATACAACAGAAAAGGCTCAAATGTGTGAGTCAATATTAAAAAGTTATGCTAGTGAATTGAATGGATCTAGAAAGTATCCCGTATATTTTGACAAAGAAAATGAAGTTAGCAAAGAAACTAAACTGGCATTGGCTGTTTATTTAGCCGACAAGTATCTATTAAATTTTGAGTCGTCTCACTGTCAACCATTGTCTAATGAATTTTTTCGCATACCTTGGTCCGAGAGCTCTATGAGACAGCTTAGTTATTCATTTTAAGCCCTAATCTATTAATTATTGATGTTAGGTGTTTTTAGTGTAAATAAAGTGAAATAAAAAATAAGAGGGTTTCATTTGGTCTATTGAAACTTTGTTTTTTTTTTTGTTTTAAAGAAAAAAGGCTTTTTCAAAAATTTTGTATTTTGTTTTGGAATTTTATAAAAATAAATAGTTGATCAAATTCTCTAATGAATTTTGTTTATAGTAAAATGGGGTAAATTCGATATTTCTTTTATTCAAAGAGGTCTAGGGGTGGAAATTAAATTGGATTGGTATTATTTGATAGGATTTAAAAAATTTGAACATTTTCGGTCAAAAAATTTTATTAAAATAAAAAAACATAAAAAAAATATATACATTTAAAAAGAATTAGGTTTAACGGTTTAACCCCAACGGTTGGGGTAAAAGTGATAAAATACAAAAAAAAATAAAAGATGAGTATTAAAAAAAAACGAAATCAAATTAATTTAAATTCTATTATTTACATTTTTTCGAACAATTAAATTCACTTTTCGGATCAAACTTTTTAGGTAGACATTTAGCACATGACCAGTTAGAGCATCCTTCACACGAAATCC
>VANL01001816.1:0-10449 GCA_006352455.1 Brachionus sp. 'Tiscar' | reverse complement strand
TTAATACTAAACAATTTCTTATTTACAGCCAGAGTTATACTACAAGCTTGTTTAGAGAAATTTAGATTATGATCAATTATAAAACCTAAAAGACTAATTTCATTGACAACTTTTATATCTATTCCACTTAAGTGTATTGTTTCAGGAACAAAATTAAACGGTTTTGTGAAATTCAGTTCAATAGCAACAATTAAAGTAATCTTATAACTTTTTTTCAGAAACAAATTTTAATGTATTTGAGTGTAATGCAATTTTGCAAATATTTTGTACAACTTTGACACCGTTTGCCAGTTAATGCAACTTTGAAAGTTGCAATATTTTGCATTTACAGAACTATTTTTTACTTTTTAATTTTTGTTATAGAATAATTTAACTATTAATTTAACAATTATTAAAATTAATTATTATTAGTGAAATATATTTATTTCACAAAACTAAATAGACAAATACTTTCAAAATGTAACTTAATATGTTATCAGATTTACGCATTTATCGGTTGCAATAAACCACTATACTACTATACAATACAATACTTATTAAAATTTAAAATCAAAATATCTGTTGAATGCAAAAATTTTGTCAAATCGTTAATTTGAGTGTTAAATCTTTAAATTTTACATAGAAAGATTTAACATTCAAAGGCCAGAAGGGTTGTTTAAACCATCTTCTTTTTACTTCTTATTCCATGAAAATTAATTAATTTTTATTTTATTAATATATTTTTTTATACAAAAAACTAAAAAAATTTGTAAGGGCCGAAAAACTCTTTGACATTTGAGAGCTAGAAATCAGGATAATTAAAATTCTTTCTAAGTCCCTTCTTCTTTCGAAATGCATTAAATTTTTAAAAAAGGTTAATAATTATTTTTTTGAGAATAGAAATAAAATTATTTTAATTAAATAAAGTTTCAAAACAACTGTATTTAAAGTGTATCTATTTAGATAAAATAGTTTTAAAAATTTATTTTATATCCTAACTAAAATATTTTACATTATTGCTAAAAAGAAATCAATAAATATTAGCTTTAAATTATTAGGAAATTATTAAAGTGTATCTTATTTTAGGTTTTATATACCTATGGAAACTTTTAGCCAAAAAATATTCTTTCAAATCTATTTCCTAAATATTGAGATTTTCCTTATTCAAATGTTTTTTTGAATCTTACTAATTTGAAAGTTTAATGAATTTAATTATAAAAAATTTTATTTTATTTTATTTTTGATGTTTTAAATATTTAAGAAATATTAGCAATAATAATTTTTCTTATTTAGAAATTATTTTTTTATTTAAAATTTAATAAATGCAGGATAACTCGAAAGTATTTTTGCTGTCTATAATATTTTGGTTTTGATTAAGGCAATTTTGGGACGGTGAAATTGGGAGCAATTTTTCTCAAGCAGAGCAAATTTTGAAAAATTTCAATTTAATGAAAATATTTTCTGACCAAAACAATGAAGTTTTAGATTTAACAAACTTTGTGCACAATTGTTAAAAATTTCGGTTTTTCAAGAACTTATAAAATTTTCCGAAATTCAAAAAAATTTTTCAAATGCTCTGCTTCAAAAAATATTGCTCTAAACTTCAATGCGCCGCAATTTGATAGCTTAAATTCAACTTAAATCGATTATAACTAAAAATTATTAATTTATTCAATTTTTTTTAATTTTATAACCTAAATTTATTTATGCTTAATTCTTGTACTAGTAATAACCGAATTTCAACAACATATAACATATAAAATAAAATTTTGAACTAATCATTGAATAATTACAAAGATTAGTGCAAAAAATTGGTTTTTCATTTTTTTATATAAAAATAATTTTGAATTTTCATCAAATTTTGGATCTAAAATTTAAGTTTTAAAATAAAAATTAATTGATCTTGTTTGGTAAAATTTGATCGATTTAGAAATTAAAAATTCTACTTTATAAGTTTAAATTAGCATCAAATTATTTGAGGCCTAGTTAAAATTCACTATCAAGCTATAATAAAATAATTTTCTTAAATCTAAAATAAATTTATTTGATTATTTTAATAAATTCAAGCTTGCAGGATTTTTTAAATAAATATCCACAAAATAGTTTCCATTAAGACATTATTTTTGTCATCTTTTTAGAATTATTCGCATTAAATATAAAAACATATACTCTAAATAATAATTTATATGTTGAAAATCTACAAAGACATGTTCTAACCTAGCTTAATTATGCAAGCTTTTTTTTTGCAAATTAAATTTCTCTTGTGAAAATTTAAAATGTAAATTAGTAAAATATTATTAAGAAAGGTAAATTTTTCCTTAATGTAAAATCGTTCATACTGGCCAATTAAAGACCTATCTTAAAGTGTTGCGCATAGAAAATACGATTATTTATTCTAATATTGGCTAATCTTCTTACTTCCTATTGCTACATAATTGGAAAATAAATTATTATTATGATACAACTTTATTCATATATTTTTTTCCATAAGATTAAAAAAATTAATTTCTATTTAGGTGAATTGACTGAAAACCATTAACTCTACTTACTCAATCTAAATTGAACATTTAATTTTGATAGATTAGAAAATAAACGACAATTCAAGTGAATTTTAACTTTTAAATAGAACCTCATCGGGGTTTTAACTGAGCTTATTTTGATAGAAAGAATACAAAATTAATATTATAATTTTGATTGATCAATAGAGTAAAATGCCCGATCCGCATCTGGCTAATGAAAATGTTCTATCAGGTTGGTCCGACTTAATCAATTAATTTGGTAAACATAGCTAGCTTTAATATTTTCTAGAGCTTTATTTTTTGATCGCCAATTTTCTGAGAAACTCACCCTTCAGGGAAACCTCGGATTTGTTCATCGAACAACTTGAACAATTCAAAGTAAACAATTTATTTTTCTATTGACTTAAAAATTTTATTAATTTTAAACAAAAATCACAGGTTTTACCACCTCGTATTGACTGGACAGGAGCTAGACATGAACGCTCATTTCATGAGATGGTAAATTAACTTATAAAAAAAATCAAAATATAAAATTTAATTAATAAAATTATTTTATTAGTCTACCTCGTTATCGCATGTGCCTCCTAATTTTTTACTCCAAATGTGTAATCAAATACGTAATTTGATGGAGAGTCAACTGGACTTGAACTTCACCGGCTTTAATTCTTTGCTTGGAATTGGACAATTTTCCATCTTGCTAGGTAATTCAAAATTTTTACTTTGGCATTCAAAATGGGAATTTAATCTTATTTTTGTTTCTTAAAATCCTTTCACATTTTTGTAGGCGTTTCTAACAAAATCAAGTTTGATTAAAAAATTTTCCAAAAGATTATTTATATAAAGAAAATTTGTCTTACTCATTGACTAATAAATAAATATATCTAATAAAACTGGTTGGCCATAATAATAAATCCAACTTTTCAAAACAGATCGTTCAAATTTGGAAGTATTTGGATGCTCATTTATTAAGAGCTCAAATACCAAAATCTGAATTTGAAAAATATTAAAATATAATGAGCAAAATTAACTTTACTTTTCGAAAGCAGCAAAATTGGGTTTTTTTATTTTTTAATTTTATATTTTTTTGTTAAATATCTAATGCGATAATTTTAAGATGTCCAAAAACAAAAGAAAAAACAAGAAGCTAATTTCAATAAAATTTCAAATCTGGATGCAATGCCCAAAGATTTTTACCTCAAATATTGCCCAAATAAAAACTATTCGAATCATTCAATTAAAACAAAAAATAGCGGAGTCAATTTAATAATGAATTTGTTTAAGCGCCAAATTGATGGTAGAGAACTGTCCACAGGTCTTATTCAACCCGATCATTTTCGATCCGTGATGATGCAAAAGCGAATTTTCGGCCACTTGTCTGCCGTCTATTGCATTTGTTTCGACCGCACTGGTCGCTACATTTTGACTGGCGCCGATGACAATCTTATCAAAGCCTGGAGTTCATTTGATGGCCGCTTACTGGCAACATTTAGAGGCCATGAGAAAGAAATTAGTGACATTGATATCAATTTCGAGAACACCTTATTAGCTTCGGGAAGCTGTGATAAAACTCTTAGAATATGGAATCTGAAGACCACCGAATGCAAGTCGATTCTTCAATCTCATACATCTATGGTCACTTCGATTGAAGTAAATAAATTTTATCTAAATATTTAATTTTAATTTCGTGTAATTAACTTTACGAGATTATTATAGTAATTTAATGAATTAGGTAAAATTTTTTATCTCAAAAAATAATATAAAATAGAATAAAATTAAATAAGAAAGAAAATAAAAAGTAAATTATTATAAGATGATAATTAAATTTTAAACATAGAAACGAAAATAATTTTTATTTTTGGTTTTTATATTGATAATTTCACAACAAATAATTAATTTATTTTTTTAATATCTTAGTTTAATTGTTTAAAAAAAAAATTCGAAAAATTCTAAATGAAAAAAATGTTTGTAAATTTTACTTTTCAAAAATAGATCATGCATTCAAAACAAATTAGCTTTTGTCCTATGCTAGTTATAAACTGTTACTTATTATAAACTAATTTATTTAAAAAATAGAAAGTTATTATTAAAATAAAAAAATTTGAATAAAATAATAAAGTTTCGAAAAAGCTGTTATTTGATTGAAATTGAAAATTTCAAAAGTTTTAACATGATTCAAAGATTTTTTCCCATTTTTTATTTTCATATTTTGAATTATTGTTAAAGTCAAAGCATTGTGAATTTTTGAAACAAACTAAAACTTAAAATTGAAATAGCTTTTCTCATTTAGATTAATAACATAACTTGTTCAGAAAAATGTATCAGATTATACAAAGCTTGTATCACTTAAAATTATTACTCTGTTACTTTGTTTTATAATGTATGATTTAAAAAGTTATAAAAAAATAAAATTGGAGATTATTTGCATTAGCTGTATCATTTGTTACATTTTAAAGAGCAATTTATGGATCTAAATGAAAAAAGCTATTTCAATTTTAAGTTTTTGTTTTTGTTTTTTGATACAAAATTCACAATGCCTACGTTTGAAACTATTGCTTTATACAGACACTTTAAAAAATTTACCTCAAAAATTTAAACTAAAAATGGCTTTTGATTAAGATTTGTGAACTCTGTTAAAAAAGTGCTATTTATTATATTGAAAATTTTGCATTTCTGATAAAATTTTAAAATTTTAAATGCTAGTTCTCACCTTATTGCTGTGGGAATACGCGTTGGCTAGCCTCGTCAGGCAGTGATGGAGTCATGTGCTTTTGGAATTGGAACTCTGAAACTTTGGAATTCAAGTAAAAAATAAAACTCTATTCAAATCACTAAGTTTTGAATAAAATTTTCTTAGCTCCAAGCCGAAAAGATTTATAGAAAAATCGCGGCCAGGAAGTCAAATGCTATGTCTGTCATTTAGTCCAGGTAAAAATCACATTGAAAAAAAAGAGAAAAATTTTTTTCTAAAACTATTTTTTCTTTTCAAAGGTGGTCTATTCCTTGCAGCGGGCAGCAATGACTATGCAATAAGAGTATATTCATTTGAAAATGGTGAGCCGACAAAAATATGTGAAATTGAATCTCACACCAATTGGGTTGATAGCATTCAGTTTGCCAATAGATCAGCTAGATTTTTAAGCGGAAGTAAAGATGGTACAGCAAAAATATGGAGCTTCGAATCCCAAGAGCTTAAGAACATTCTTATAGATGGCTCAAAAACTTTAGAAAAGTAAAAAAAAAAAAAGTGTCTTTAAATATTTATTAAATAAAAATTCATATAAAAAAGATCGGAGCCCAATGATTTTTGCGACATATTGAGCAAAAAATACAGTGTTACCATGGTTGCTTGGAACTGTGATGACTCGTTGGTCGTAACAGCGCAAAACAATTTTGTGATCAAAGTCTGGAATTCAGTCGACGCTCAGCTAGTTCACGAGCTTAGATCTCACTCAAATGAAATATTTGTCCTAGAAGCTCATCCAAAGGATCCTCGAGTCCTGCTTAGTGCCGGACACGACGGAAACGTGATCATTTGGAACATATATACTGGCAAAATGATAAAAAAATTCTACAATCGCATAGAAAACGAAGGCCATGGTTGTTTATTTGATACGAAATGGTCGTGTACATCGGATATGTTCGCTTCGACTGATTCGCATGGTAACCTGACCATATTTGCATTTGGCATTGACCAAAATTACAAAAAAGTGCCCGATCAGCTCTTTTTCCATACCGATTACCGTCCATTGATGCGCGACATGAACGGTTTTGCCCTCGATGAGCAGACTCAAGTTCCACCGCATCTGATGCCGCCACCGTTTTTGGTCGACGCTGACGGCAATCCGTACGATTCAGACCTGCAACGGCTAGTGCCTGGCCGAGAGAATTTAACCGACGCTCAACTAGTTCCTCATATAATCACAAACGAGAACGGCTTATCGGAAATAATTGGTGACCGAGAAGGCGAAGAGGCCGAGCTCGAGGCTCTACGCAACAGCCGAAACGCTTGGATCAAAAGCCTAATCAGTCCATTGGACAGTGTTCTATTGCGAACTAGCGAAACGTCTCGTTTGCAAAGCTATGAGCATGAGGTGTACGACTACAATCGCGGATTCAAAGAAATCGAGCTAAATCAAAAAGGCTCGGTGTATATTTACCGAGATGAGAATAGCAAGGACACTTTTATAAAAAGAGGACGCCATAAAAGCAAAAAATGCCGCAATGATGATGAGCCAATGGAAGAGGACACAGTCGATGAAAATTTCATTGAGGTTGACGATGATACTCGTCAATCAAACGAGCTCAATAGGAACAGATCAAGCAGAAGAATCGAGTACATGGAAAACAATACGCTTTCGAGCGAGAGCTCGGCACGCAGCGAGAGTTCCGAGTGGGAAGATGGACGCAGGTCTACTCGGTCAACTAGGCAAAAACAAAAAAAAAACAAAAAACGAGTTCTTAGGGTTGTCGACGATGATGAGGCTGCACAGGATTCGAATGGGTCCAACGATGAGGTAGCGCGTCCAAAATCCAAGAGCACAATGGCAAAAAAATTAAAAAAATTGGAAAGCGATGAGGAAATGGATGAAAATCCAGATGAAACAAACACTGAAGTGGACACTGAAAATAGTGATAATGATGAAAATGATGAAAATTTAGATCCAAACAAGCCGTGTACTAGCAAAGCGGCGTCCAAATCGCCTAGAAAAAGAGGAAAAAAATCAAAAAAAACTCGAGCTTCTCTAAATTCAAAAATTTCATCTCAATTAAACAAAAAATTATCAAAATCAAATTTAAATTCAAATTCAAAAACTTCAAAATTGAACACAAACGAATTGGCTGTTGAGTATATTCCGCCCGAATGGTTGAGTAGTGTTAAGCCGCGCAAAACACCATATGTGCCTCAAATAGGCGACGAAATAGTCTACTTTCGTCAAGGACATGAATTGTACATTCAAGCTGTACGTGAAAAACAATTGTATGAAATAGACGAAAAAACACTTCCATCAAACAAATGTCAAATAAAAGAATTTTGCAAAATAGTCAACATCAAAATAGAAATAAAACCGCCCAGATTAGTTTGTCTTAAATTGAATGTTATTGATCAAAATAGTGGTGTATTGACTGGACAAAAATTGACTTTAAAGTATCATGATATGCCAGGTGTGGCCGATTTTGTTATTCTTAGACAACATTATGAAAAGTCATTGGAAAAAAAATGGCAACCAAACGATACATTTAGAAGCTATATTGACGATTCGTGGTATTACGGAACCATTGAGGCACACAAGCCGTTTCAGAACGAATTTCCAGATAGTGAATTTCAGTGTTTTTCAATTGTTTGGGAGAATAACGATCATGACGCGTTGAGTCCGTGGGATTTGGACGAAATGCCAAGTAAAACTAAATCGGATTGTTTGGAAAACGAAGAGTTTGATTGTTTACTTTACGAGCCCAATTTGGAAGAATGGCATGGCAAAGACCGAGACACACAGTGCGAGAGAATTTCAAGTGGAATTGAAATAATTCGCGAATTGTCTATAGCCGAGCCGTTCAATTTGCCAGTTGATTTGATTGCGTTTCCGAACTATGCCATGGTTATCGGATATCCGATTGATTTGAACACAATTAAGGAAAGAGTGGCAAATAAATATTACCGAAGATTGGAGGCAATTGAATGGGACATACGCAAAATAGAAGAAGACGCGCATGAATTCAATGAACCAAATAGCAATATATGCAAAAAAGCAACTTTGTTAACTCAGGTTCTCATTGAGTTTATTCTTGACTCGGACTGCTCGAATCCACGGCCCATTTACAAACGTTTGTGCAAAGATTCGAATTTGAACGAGACACAAGTGAGTCCGAATGCGGGCAGACGCACTACCAGGCGATCCAGGACCGACACTCAGCCTGGCACTAGCAATCTAAGGTTCAATTTGAGAAGCCAACAGCATGCTGAAGAGAGCAACCAGGGCCTTGAATACGAGCCTAGCACAAACGGCTCCTATTCGTGGAAAGACCAGGCTAGAAAATTGGTTAGAGGAATTTTGAGACATCCCGACTCGGGACCATTCAGACAAAGCGTTGACTTGGAAAATTATCCCGATTATGGCGATGTAATCAAAAAACCAATTGACTTTGGAATTATAAAAGATAGACTTTTATACAATATGTACAATAATGACTTTTATCAATTTGAAAAAGATTGTAAATTGGTGTTCAACAATTCAAAGGCTTATAATACAAATAAAAGATCGGCCATTTATAGCATGACACTTAGACTCGAATCGTTTTGTGATGAAAAATTGGCCGAAATTAAAAAAAGATTTGAATCTAGTGAATTAGAAAAAAATCGATCAAATAGATCAAGGTATTTGGATAAATGTTGTTAAATTTTTTTTTCTAACTTATTTTTATTAACAGAAGAACACATCAGCAAATTAATTATTACGAGGGAGAAAATAATTTTGGAAAATTATTTAAAAACTCGAACAGTTTTAAAACAGAAAATGTTGACCAAATCAATAAGAGTAATAGTGAAGAATTGGTCGGTCCGTCTACAAGTGGATACGCCACTAGATCATCGTCTAATAGAAAAATAAACTCTCTAAATTGTAAGTAATCACAGCACAATTTATTTATCTAATTAAAACTAATATTAAATACAAATAAAATTAATTTTTTTTTATAAATATACTTAATTCGGCGGGTTATGAAAAAATTTTTGGGGCGTATAAAAATTCAATATTCAAAAGTCTTCAAATTTTGTGCATTAATAGTTTAGACTCTTGTAAAACTATTTATAACAGTAGCTATATTTTTTATTTAAATAATAAAAGTTAGAAAAAATTTTAAAAAAATATATTTTATACAAATGAATAATATGAGGTTTCAGCTGATACCAGTTAATATAAGTTGATTTTAGCTAATATGGCGCTCAAATGTTTTGGGAAGTTTTTTTTTTGATGAGCTTGAATTAATTTATTTGTTTATCTGTATCGTGCTGATGCTTCTTCAAATTAAAAATTTAAATACATAAAAAAAATTCCAAATAAAATTTAGATGAAATTAGAAGAAATTACGGTATGTTGAAATAGAAAGACAAAAAATTGAAAAACGAAAAATCGGGTTTTATTTTATTTGAAAAAAAATCATTAAAAAAATATGATTCTAACTTAATTTGGCTCCAATTAATCTATTTATTTTAGAAGATTATTTAATTTGAAAATTTACTCTTTTGTTAATAGAATTTACAGCAATCCAATTTTTTGCTTTACTGATAATCAAAATATTTATTATACAAACATATTTATTTTAAATTTTTGTTTGTTTAAATTTCAAATATTTAGATTCATTCAAAGAGTCATAGTTTTTTAAAAATATCATATAAATTTTTGAGTCTTCTCTAATCTTTTTTGAGTCTAATCTATTTTTCAATTCTTCAGTATCATTGTCAGTTTCATCATCCTAATATTGTGTTTGCCGTCTGAAAATTGATGTGTAACATTTATTGACTTGTCTCAATAAAGTCAGTCTGAGGTTAATGAATGCAAACCTCAGACTGATAACATTTTTCGATATTTCAATCTTTTGTTTTTCAAGTAATACATAAATACATGTAAACCCTTTTTTTTAGTGTTTCTAAAGGCTTCCATTCCTCAAACTTATTTATAGGAATCTAAGTCGTCTTTGTAGTTTGTAAGTAAATTTTAAATGTAAACTTTTTATACAACTATGTTTCTACTATTGAATAAAAGCACCTAAATAACTTTATTTTATTATTTTAAATGAAATGAGAAAATTTAAAATTTTATTCATGATTAAATCACTTTGGTTAATAGAAAAAAATTTAATTTTAAGAATTATTTTAATTAAATTTTTTAATTTTTTCAAAAATTTAAAAACATTTGATATTTTAGCTAATTCAAATCAAATTTATAATGAAAAC
>VANL01001815.1:0-10459 GCA_006352455.1 Brachionus sp. 'Tiscar' | reverse complement strand
GGTCCGCGATTGACGCTCCAACTCCCAAAATCGCCATAGTTGCGGCTTTCTTATTTAAATAAATAAATAAATAAATAGATATTCCTAAAAGAAATAAATCTAATAATGAATATTTTCTTCTCTTTGCAGATGATCTTGTCACTTTTTTTATTTATAAAAAAATGGAAATCTAGAAAGTAAGATGAATAAGTACTTAGTTGAATTAGAAAAGTGACTTTTCAAATGAAAAATGAATAAATTCAATATTATTTATTCTACATTAATAACTATTTAAACACATAATTTTTTTGTTTTTTTTTTCTAATGAGTTTACATTTAAATGTGAGTTAAAATTTTTTTGAATATTTTTTATCTCGTTAGCGCACATTTAAGAAAGATGTGCGTTAATAAGTTGGTGTTTGTTAAAAAGAAATGTACGCCCATATAACATTTATAGTAATCTATTGCCAAAAATGTAATGCCAATTATTTTATTGCCATTTTCTTAAATAAGAATCTATCGCCAAAAATCAAAATAAAGATCTAATGACATTTTCTTAAATAGGAACCGATTGCCGAAAAAAAATTGAACAATTACTTTTGATTAATTTATATTTATCTTCAAAAAAAACAAATTTGACTCAACTATCTTGCAAACATAACCGTTTAACGGAAACGGAATATTGTTATACAAAAAAAATTATCTAGGTTCTTTAACTCAGTTTCGGAACTTTGAATCAATTGAAAATTTGATATATATTTTTAAAAATTATTGAAACATTCATAAAAAGGTAATTTTCTTTAAACATAAATAATAAAGTTAGTTTTATTACCAGTATATTTGGTACAACTGAACAAATAAATGCACATGAAGAGAATCGATCAAGAGGTAAAACGTTACTGGACAAAAACAAAAGCAAATGATAGATCAAGAATATCGAAAACAGATCGTGATTTTGCTAAAAAACGATTAATTGAGAAAATACGCGAAGAAGAAGATTTAAATAAACATTTAGAGTTTTTGAATCTTTTTAGAAATTTTCAAGACTATTAGTTTTTTTTAAGTTTTTTGTACTTTTTTTTACCTAATTACTAAAATTTTTTTTTATCCATTTTTGTTAACCTAATTTTATAAATAATTACGTTTTTTATAAATAATAAAGTAATGATAAATAAAATAGCTAAAGACTATAGAATTGGCTATAGAATTTTTTGGAGATAGTTTCTTTATTTATTTTTGGCGATAGATTCCTGGCGATAAAAAATGGAAATAAAATAAACTGGCGATAGATTCCTTAATACCATCCGTTGCACTATGTTGCATTATTTTTTTAACTATATTTTATTTTAGTATATTTAGATTTATCAAAAAAGGAAGGATTTTTGTTCTTTTTGTTTCTGAAATTTACAATACCTCACAATACCAATTTTTCAAAATAGAAAAAAATTTGGGCTTTAGTAAAATTTGTGATTAAATTTCATTTTTCATATTTGATCAAAAATTTTAAAATACCCAAATTTAATCGCAGATTTTTAAATTTTTGTAATATTTAAAAGCTTTATTTTTAAACTTATGAAAAAGGGTTGTAATTTTTTAAAAATGCAATGTAATTTAATTCCACAATCAAAACTGATTAATTAAAAAAAATAAAAAAAAAACAAATTTTTTTTATTTTTAAATTAAGATTGTCTAATATATTGTTAGCGGCTGACTCTTTTTATTGTTGATTAAAATAATAAAAGCCCTGGAATAGCTTAGAACTTAAGTTGCCAGTCTAATTTATTATTTAAAACTAATTCTATGGTTAGATTCTAAAAGTCATAGAAAATGGCTCCAAATTTGTTATATTATTTTCTAGTTAAATATATTTGATTTTGTAGTTATTTTCCTAAGCTTGTTTTTTTCTTTGAGAAATAGAATAAAATATTTATAAGAATTCAAACTAGTCTTTAAATCATGGCACCTGGTAAACAACCACATTTGAGTGACCGACCTTGAACTAGCCGCCATGAATATTTTAACAAAAGCTTATATGATGAAAAACTTAGCCTTGATCCTAGAAGAACTGAATTATAAAATTTAAAAACTTTTCAAATATGTTTAATTTAATTGAGAATTCAATTACTTGTTCGGGCCAATTCGATAAAGCCATGGTACCCATCGGATGTTCAATAGTAATCTCAAAGCTGGCTTTAAGAGCTGGTTCATCAAAACACGGAAATGCTTTACGTGCATCTGTAGGCTGAAATTTAGTAGCGACCAAATTTCTAGAAAAAAATAATTAAAAATTTAAGCAAAGCCAAAAATTTTAGCTCAAAAAATTTACTTAACAAGACCATCTTCATTATATTTAGTTTTATAAAATCCAATTATATTGGTCACAGGTCCAAAATTACCAGAATAGTTAATTCTAAGCTGATACTTTCCAGTAGGCTGTTCATTAGGCAAAAGTATTTCGAATAGCTGATTTTCCAGATAGTTAAATTTATCTCTATTAATTTGCATAACTTGATTGGAGTCCAAATTTACAACTTCCAATGAGTCAGACACAGTTAAAGTGTTGTCAATGTGTAAAACTATGCGATTTGATGCTTTAGTCATGCTAAAGTCAATAAGCACTCGACCGTCAAACCGGTCATTACTTGAATCCTCTCCTATAGGATTAAAAAACACCTTTAGTTCCAAATTATAATTAGATGGAATTAAATAATCTGGTAGGCGAATGTTGGTCAGAGGTGGTCCAGTTGTCACTGTTGGATTAGTTGATGCTGTTTTTGTAGATGGAATAGTTCGAGTATTAGTACCTTAATTAGTCAATGTATATATAATATATGTATTTTTTTAAATTCAAACAAACTTAGTGGTATTTTTGTAGTGGTAGCTGTTGTGGTAGTGGTTGTGGTAGTGGGTGTGGTAGTGGTTGTGGTAGTGGTTGTGGTTGTGGGATTTGTGGTAGCCGGAACTGTAGTTGAACTTTTGATACAATTGTTTGGTCTGGCGACTAAACCACAAAATAAACCAACAGCAAGGATTAATGCAAAACCCCCAAAAAGACAGCCTGCTAAGGCTATTTTAGATAAATACAGCCCTTTTGTTTCAGCCATTTAAAAAAAATTTTTTTTTTATTTTTTTGTTAAGTAAAATTATAAGACATTAAATACTGGTTAATACTTATGTGATAAAAGATAAAAAAAGCATTTTATGTAATAAAAGCATTTTATTTTTTTTAAAGTTGATAATTTTTAATAGGTTTATGGAGCCTAAAATGTTGTATTGTTTTAAAAAGCAAATTATTGTTGATATCGAAGCGATTATCGATAATGCTTTAAAAAGAATAAAATTAGTTTTTTTATTACCTTTTTTTTTAAAATATAGACAATTTATTACCATTAAGAAATTATTTTTTTTTAATTATTTGATTCAAAAGCCAAGTATGGTTTTTATTTCACATGTTGCTTAATAAAATGTTACAGACTTTTGCAAAATTTACATGTAATATTTGATTCATACTTGATTTTTTTTTTAATTTTGTTTTCTTCAATGGTTTTTTAATTAAATATATTTTTTAGCTAACCTTAACATTTAAAAAATTAGACATGCAAAAAAAAACCTAAATATTTTATGGCCTAAACTGAAGAAAAATCACAAAATGTCTATTTGACACCACTTTTAGTATTTATTTTATATTTTTTCAATGTATAAGCTGAATATTTCTTTTATTCTTATAAGTTTAAAAATAAAAAGCTAATGAACTGATAGAACCAACATGAGTGCGAAAACTGCTAACTAATATTCTTCCTGATATTTTTATGTTCACAGAGAACAATGTTTGAAAAATAAAATTAAGCTTGTTTCCTAAATAATTTTTTATTAAAAAAAAACATAAAAAAGATTAAGAACTAAATTGTTTTAAATATAAACTAGGACTAATCCTTGAAAGTTGTTAGAACTTTTCACAACACTTCTAACAACATGAATTTGCATGCACGCGAAGAACGCATGAGCGTCAGCTGACTTGCTAAGACACCACATCCACCCCTTCTTATTTAATTGCTACAATAAATTTTGAAAAACTAAAAAAATTATAATAGACATATCGATTAACCAAAAAAAGTTTAAAGCTTAAATGATAACAAATAATAAAATTTATTTTTTCATGTACTGTCTTGCTTCGCTGTAACTTGTCTGCTTTCTACATCTTCTTTGCAAATTTGCTCTACCATCAGTTGTTACCATGGTATCATCAATTAATTGGTTACCTGATTTGCTGTCCGATTTATTCACATCTCCCTCCGCTAACGAATGAAACTTGTCACCAAGCGTCCCATCGTTTACGGCACCATCATCTAAAGTAACATTAAACTTAGCTTTCTCTAAATCTCCCACCTTAAACTTATCGTTTAACATATCCGATTCTTCAATAAAGGAGACAAATCTTCGCTAATCTCAGATTTAGCACTTTGGGACTCAAAACCATTGTTTCCTACGACTACTTTTTTAAAAAAAGAATAATTTCTCGTAACTTCTTTGAGATCATTCTTTGCAGTTATCATAGTCCCTTTAATTTCTACCACTTTATACGGAATCGACTCATACTTGGAAGTTAGCTTGTTGATCTTTTGCTGTTTTAGTAAAACACAATCACCAAGTTTGAACTTTATTTCTTGTGAAACCTTTGGTCCAAATCGTTTTCCGACAATTTCATTTGATTTTAGTTCGTTATCCATCGCTTTCTTTAAATTGTTATCCCAGTCCTGACTTTTTAGGTCATACGAAGGCAATTTTGTAAAGTTTGTCCGATTGAACATCAGTTCAACTGGGGCAACCCCAGACACCACAGATATCTTAAAAATTAAAGAAAAATTGAGAAAACAAACAGAACGATGAAAATCCGTCAAAAAAAGGAGTGTATCAAAATTGGCAAAGATTTAAATAGTACATTTAAATGGCCCATAATTGTCCTCCCGCTAATTTTAATAAAAAGAAATCTAATTTATTAAAATTGAGTCTAATTTAATTAAAACTTCAACTTTCATAATAAAAAATATCTAATTAAATAAAAATAAAAAAAAATTTATTAATTTTTTGAGTTGCATCTAGAACAAAAAAACATCTTCTTTTAGCCATTGGCATGTTGCAAGTTGAGCACAATTTATTATCTTCATTTTGAGTACGATTGTCCAGTTTTCTTTTTTCGCATTTGCAGAAAAAGATCTAGAAGCAGTTTGATTTTCATCATCGACATTTTCAATACTTTATTCAGCTTGTACGTTGCGTTGTTTCATTTGGTTAGCGCATAAGTGCTGAAAGAGACTTTTGAGGTGCTCCTCTTTTTCTATTAGCAGTAATTGGTATATCCATGGCATATTTTGTCTAGAACGTCTTGTGGAATTGTGTCAAAGTTTTCTTGTTCATGGTGGTTCATTATCCGATACGAATATACGACCTGTGCTACCATTTTCAACTAAAACATAGTGAGTTGTTTGACAACCAGCAAATTTAAATAGTGGTATTAAAAAATTATTCGCCCATTTAAATTAGCAATAAAATAGCAACTTGGTTTTGTTTCATCAATTAAAATAGCAAGTACCCAGAAAAAATGAATTTAATTTTAACTATTTAAGATGGATAAATTTATTGATTGTTTTAATAATTTTAATATCGAGCATGGCTTTCTCAGAAAAATAAACCACTTCTTTCTTACAAAGGTCATTTTTTTCGTTTATTGGATACTAAACAAGACCTTACTGTCACCAAGAAATTCCACTGGCGCTGTACTTACCCAAGTTGTAGTTCTACTTGAGAAACAAATGGATGTATTATCGGATCTTTCTATGATGTATTGAATCATAAAGATGATCATGTAGAGACTACAAAAAACAATGATTTATAAAATAAAGAATATAATATCTCTGGCATAACGCTTTCTCTAAAATGCTAAAATGTCATCCGTTTATATACTAATTAATAGATTGGTTTAGAAAAGAACAAATTCTGACTTGGGAAAAAAATTTTTGGCAAGAATCGATGTGCGTCATACCAGAAAACCAGAGCTTGATGAGAGATTAAGAAATATATTCATTAACTTGGCGCTTTATTTTATCTTCTTTTTTTTGTGCTTTACTGCTTGTTGACTTTTTTTTTAAAGTTATTTTTATTTAAAAATTAATTTAAAAAGGCTTTAATTGACTATTTATTTATATTAAAAATATTGTCTGTGCTTTTCTCTATATTTTTTTCCCTAATTATACAAATTCTCTAATAATTTTCCTTTCTCTATTTTATGATTTCTCTAAACTTGTCTTGACTCTAATTAATTTCTCTAATTTTTTTTCTCTCTTTTGATAGTTCACCGTAAATATAAAAAGAAGAATTTTGAACATAATTTTATGATAGTATGAATCTTAATCTTGAATATTAATTAAATAAAATAGATTAAAATAGAAGAAAATTAAAATTAGATATATTGAAATAGAGAATTACAGATACATATTTTTAAATTATTAATTGTTCAGGGAAAAAAAGAAGAAATAATAAGGTAGCAATTACACAATAGAGTCGGGTATTCGATATATCTTGATCCAAAACTCACTTTGTATTCCTTCACCAATCTTCACCAGTCTGAAAACCAATGGATTAAACTGACTCAGTCCTGCGTCAACATGTCTCTCACTCGACTCAAAAAGACAAAAATCATCATTTTTCTAAAATTTCTCATGTGCTATTTGAGAAATTTTTTTGTCTAAAAAAACCCTTGTGATATAAAAATACTTTTGCTGTCTAAAAATATTAAAGTAAAATTAAAATGATTTTTTATAAAAATCCTCTTTAATAAGGAAGAAATTTTTTTTTTAAAAAACAAAAGTAAGTCCTCTTTTAGGTTTGAAACCAATTGGCATAAAAACTGTAGTCTATTTTAGTCAATTTTTTTTTCACTGCAATACCAATTATATGGACACAAGTATATTCTTTCAAGTTTTTACAAGTACAGGAGCTTAGTTCCCATTTATAATTGTTTAATTCGACTTTTAGTATCTTGCTATTTAAATAAGAATATTCAAATAATTTTTATACTCAATAAGTTATTTTCTTTAGTGCAAGTAATTTTGCTTCATAAAAGTAGTTTTAGAAAAGTGAGATTTTTTGGTGATAATAAAAGTAATATTAGTGCTAGAAAGAATTTAAAGCCTTTTTATTCTGGGTATTTTAAAGATGCTAATAACTTATTACAGAGCAGTAAAAATTCTGGTTTTTGGCTAAATTGGAGAATGTAATTTCTAAATTTGTCATAATGAATACTAAACCAGTAAAATGAATCCGGCAAAATTCTGTATTTGCAAAAACTATACAAAATGGGATATTAAACTGGTATCAAATATATGGTCTCATATTAAGACTTGTCAAGAATATGTTTTGCTCCTTCAGACTTGAGCTTTGGCATTTTTGATATTTTATTTTTGTTTTTTGTTCAAAATTTCACAATACCCAATTATAATTTATTTAATATATAAAAAAAAAAATTTAATATAATAAAAAGTTAAAATAATCAGAAAAATTTAATAATCTTAATAGTTAGGATTACTTGAATATCTATCAAAAAAAAACTATGTCTTTTCTTTGATTTTCTTCAGTTCTTAATTTACAAATCATACTCGCTTTTTAATATAATTTCGAATTAGGTAAGCAAACTATAAACATCAACATTCAAGAAACATCAAGTTATGGCAACCCTGATAAATAAAAGAAATATTCCTGGTATAATTTCAAAGCAGGAAATCTTGCTAATAAAATAAGATAACTTTCTAAAATAAGAAAACGGCCTAACCGTTTAACTAATCAATTAAATATTTTAATGAAAAAAAAAATTTTATTCTTAATTAAAAAATCTATGAATGATAATGACTCAAAATTTCATCATCATTTAGAGCATAATCGAATATTTTCATCTCATCTAAAACAGCTTGAGTTGTTTCACTGCCAAAATAACAATCAGTTAATAAAACAGAATTTGGAGCATGTGTTTCTTTTTTAAAATCTAATTTTCCATTAAGAAATACAAAAGCAGTGTCTTCTTTGTATCCAATTGTAATATGATACCATTCATTTGTATTAAGTGCATTTTGAAAATTTATAAATGCTGCAGTATAATCTCTATATATTGCAAAATAAGGTCTATACGCACCTCCCATATAAGAAATATGAACTAAATCCCCATTGTTGTTTGAGCAAGAAAACATACTCATTTCATAATTCAACTGGTCTATTTTGGTCCATGCCATTAGAGTAAAATCTCTATTAAAATAGACTTTTGGAGGCAAGACTAATTTTCCATTATTAATCCTGACAGCTGAGTCACGAGTTCCAAATCTGTCTTTAGTGAACGATATGCCTGAATAGCTTGTAAAATCAGTGTCGCCTACCACATTGAATAATTTTGAATCAGAGACTGGCCAGTGGTACATTGGAAATGGACTAAAATTTTTCTTTTTTTTTCTGATTTAAGTCTATTTTAAAAATAATCAATGTTAAAAAAAATAATATTTTACTCATTTTTATAAAAGGTTAATGAGCCAAAAGCTAAAATTGAATGATAAATTCCATATTTTGAAAAAAAGTAACACTGGTTTTCAATAAATTGCAAAATGTAGCATTCAGGATTAACAAGACATTTAACTAGACAAATGTTAGATAATGATAAAATTTGTGTGTCAATCATTATCAAAGAATTTGCTTGTTGTGTATCAAAGCCAATGCCTTTTTGGATTGTAAATGAACCATTGTTGATTTTAGCTAAAAAATAAATTTGTATTTAAAATTAAATAAATGTAATGGCTTACATTCAACAACATTGAATAGAATTATTATTAAGAAAATTATAATTTTCATTTTTTGCCAGAGTATGAAGTAAAAAGAGTTTTTTAGATTAAATCGAAAAGCTTTACTTGATAGAAAAATATGCCATTATTGATTGCTTTAAAGTTAAACAGACTAATGGCAAAAATAAAATATAAAAGCTTAGAATCCCTTGGCAATCAATAAAATTTGGCAGCAATTAAATTTCTAGATATGAATTTAAAAAATAAAATAAAATAAAAGCTTTATTTTTGTTAAAAAGATTTTTTATTAAAATAAAATTCATTAATTAATTTAATGAAAATAAAAAATTTTAAAATTTTAATTTTTTCCTCTACCAGAAAAATATTGTTGAAACTCTTTTTCTTTAGATGCAGTCCAATACAAATTATTAACTACAATATCCAAAGCTTTAAATCGAAGATCAGCGTTTTCATCATAAGTTGCCTTGATGAAAAAATCTAACTCTTCTAATAGAACTACATTTTCGAAACTTTCGGACAATTTTTTAACTATTAAACTCAGTTTTCTGGTATCAGAAAATCTAATTGATAAATATGACCAGTATTCTCTAATGAAATACCATATGAAATATCTCCCATTTGGATTGGCAGCAACTGAAAGCATTACATTGTAAATATCGTCTTCTTTAATTCCGCCAAGATTGTCTTGCAACAGCGACATCAAATATCTTTCAATAAAATTTTTAAATTTAAAATTAATAATTAAAAATTCAAAAATTTTTTTCAAATATTCTAAAATTAAACTTTGTAAATTAATTTGAAATTTGAAAATTTTGTAACTAATCAGCCGGTATTTCTAGTGTTAATTTTTTTTCACTTTTTTTTAAATTTCATACAAAACTTCCAATACATTTAGTAAAAGATTTGCAACTTTTGTTGTTAACTATATTCAACAATTTGTTCTACAATTGTTATTTCACCTACTGCAGAAGTCTACAAGACTTTAGACTTTTTAAAAGTTTATTTTAGGAGTTTTTTTTTACAATTTGATGTATCACACCCAGTATAAAAATATAAATAACTCTTAAATAACTATAATAATAAAACTTCGTATAAAAGGAGGCATTTCTGGGGATGCATTTCTTACAAAGGTACTGGTGTATGCAGCATTTATACAGGACTAATTAATCAGTTTGTCTACATCAACACCAATCTTTTGCCATCTGTTGAACTGCTATTAGTCCCAGGCGACCCTTGGATTTTTCAGATGACGCTTCGGCATATACTGCTCACTCAGTAAGCGACTGGTTCAAATGGTCACACATTCATAAAGACACCATTGAGGATTCAAAAGAAGTTTACACCAAGAATTGCTAAAGATTCCGACTGAATACGTACAAAAATTGATTGAATCTAAGCCAAAAAGAATTCCAAACTTTTACAACATATCGTGATGACAAAATAAAATCTTTATATTCGTTTTTTTAGGAAGTTAAATCAATAATCAATTTAAATCTTGTTTATTTTTAGAAATTTCAAATGTGCTATAACATTCCAGTGCAATTTTAACAGTCTCTTGATTTTTAAAAGGATGATAATTATCTGTATTTTTCAAATAATTAGTTTATGTCTAATTTAATTAGTTTTTGTAAAAAAAAAAATTA
>VANL01001814.1:0-10463 GCA_006352455.1 Brachionus sp. 'Tiscar' | reverse complement strand
GATAAAAAGTTCTTTTAATTCCTATTTCTGCTGATTTACCAACAGATATTTTGACACCATCAAATGTGGTCGATGGATTCATTGTATTGTTGTGAACCGCCAAGTATATGCCTCTTTTTTCAACAAATAAATCTTGAATCCCCGGATAACCGGTGAATATTTCCAGTGTTAGTCCACTTTCTGGCCCTGTTTTGCTTGTTTGTAATGCTCTTGATGCTCCTTTTGGAATTTTGTTAAATGTAAAACATTTACCATATTTGTTTGTGCGAAAATATGAAAAGTTATTGGAATCACATCTAATTCCATTAAAATAACAACTAAACATAAGGTCTTTTAGTTCAAATGATAAACTCTGGTTTATAGATATATTAGATATTAATTTATTACGTAAATTGGCAGAGAGATATTTATAAGTTCTTCTAATCTCAATTATTGCAGAAGATTCATCTTCAGGATTTATATCTATTGATAAATTGCTTTTTTTCAAAATATCATTCAGGACTGAAATTGTTTCATTTTGTTGTGTGTTGTATGGATAAAGATTACACAAAGTTACCGCTGGAAAATCTTCCAAATTTGAGTTGTAAATTTCAATGTTTGTTGAATATGGAAATGAATAGTATTGCATGGTTAACAAAAATACAGCTTATTAAGAAAAAAATATTAGAAAATTTTAATATAAACCAGAAAAAAAAAATTTTTAACAAAATTAGTGTTGTCTTAAATTTTGCAAAAAAGTATTTAAATTTAATTAGAAAAAATTTCGTAAAATAAACTTGAATGCAGCTTTTTATCAGCTGATACTTTTTGCACAACAATTTTCAATTATGATTTTTTTTGTTTTCTAAATTAACAACAATTGCCAGAAACTTATTAAATGCTTCAAGAATTGTTGACAAATATATGAGATTGGATGCAAAAAATACTGGATAAACAGGACCATTTTAATACGGCCTATATTTCTTTCTTCAGCTAGCTTGTTTTCGAAAATGTGATAGACCTACTAAAGCCAAAAGAGCCCTTTAACTTCAAGATGGTGAAAAAAAAAAAAGATGATGAATCGAGTGAAGAAGAAGTTGATATAATCCAAAAACCACCAACTAAGGGAATTTCTTTTAATCAAACAGACAAAACTTCATCAACAATTCTAGTGGAACTATATAATTCTGGCAACGCACAAGAGTTTTCAGTCACTCAGCCAATTGTTAAAAAAAGATCAGGTAGACCAAATGGTTCGAAAAATAAAAAATAATTAATTTTTTCAGATATTAATTTTGTATTTTTTTTCTATATTAATTTCAATAAATAATTAAAATTGTATTTCTTAAACAAATCATTTAATTTGTTTAATTTTTTAAGATATAAAAATATTTTTTTCCGTTATAATTAATATTTTTTTATGTAGATCAAAAAAAATATTCCTATTTGGGATATTGTATTTATTTCTAAAAATTTTTACTTCAAAAAAAATTAAAGTGTTTTTTTATTCTAATAAGAAAAAAATTAAGCAGATGAAAAGAAACACTACTCTTTTAAAACTATCTCTTATTTTAAAAATAAAATAATAAAAAATTTACCCAAGACTGCACAAACTAATCCGATTAAAACAAATATAGCCCATAGAATTCTTAGTCCAAACAAATCACTTCCAAATATTCTTGGTAATCCATGAGCCGTAGAATCGTTACATTTTCTTTTGAAAATATCAAATAACATAGACAGTTTAGTTGGATATTTTGATGACATTTGATTAATTTTTTTTTTAGTTTAAAATAAGTTTTATTTTAATGTAATGTTAAATAAAAAATTTAGAGGAACTTAAATTAAATATTAAATTCTAAAAACTATTTGATCCTGTCACGTTTTTATCAATTACTAAAAAGTTATATAATTTTGTTTCACAAAAAGATTTTGACTTTTTTTTGCAAAAAAACTTAAATTCTTATATGTTTGTCTGTATGTTAAATTTTCAACAAAAGTGATGTAAATTAATTAGCTAATAAATAATTTAAATTATTGATTAATCTCAAGTTTTTATTAGGCTTTTATTTTTAAAAGCATGAAAAAAAAAATTTTATATCCAAAATTAAATCAAAGCTATTTTTTCAACTAGCATAATTTTATTTGCATCAGAAAAACTATCTTTGGTAAAAAAGATGCAACAAAGTATGCAGCACTAAGTTGCAGTATTTTTTTGAAAATTTTTTATTTTTTTAAATTTTTGTTTATCAATAAAAAGAAGAATTTTTGTTCTTTTTGCTCTTGAAATTCACAATACCTGGAAATAATTAAATTAATTAAATCAAAAAATAATTTTTTATTACATGTTACTACAATTTGTTTAATTTTAGGATCGCGAATCAAATACAATTAAGACAAAAACAAAGCAAGCTTGAATTTAAATTATTTGTATCTCAAATCTGAGTTTGGTTCTTGAAAAAAGACAAAAATTTGGTTTTTGTTTGTAAAATATGCAAAAGCAAAAGCTTTGCCCCTTTTAACAAACTCAGTAACCTAAACCAACACCTGAAACTGCAACATTTAGATGTACTTTCAATTTGGTTTGATCGATATAGCAAATTTATGAACAAAGACTCAGCTAAATTTTTGAATGAAAAAATGCTTCAATTTATTAAGTGGTTGGTGGTAAGCAATAGCAGTTTTATACCAAGCTACTACAGCTTCAGAAGCAAATTATTGCCTGATGTTCTGGATAAGCTTTATTTTGCTATGGAAAATAAGCTTAAAGAGGCGGTTTCAGTTAGTTTGGTTCTTGATTTGTGGACAAATAATTTCAACACTGATTTTATTGCATGTGCTGTAATGCTTAGTTATAAAACAATGGAAAAAGAGAGTATTGTAATAGGAATGACACCGATGCCTGGTAGACACACTTCTGCAAATACAAATAAGGTATTATTGAAGCTATTGCAAAGATATAACTTTAATCGAAAAAAAATTCATGGTATGATTATTTAATCATTAATTTAATTAAAAAACTCTTATTGTTTCAATTTTTCAGGTATTGTTTGTGATGAAGGAAGTAGTCTTGTCAAACTCTTTTCTCAAATAGATTTTAGTATCGAAGAGTATGATATTGAAAAAAATACTGATGAGAAAAGTAATTGTGTTTTACTTTTATGAAATTATTTATTAATTTTTTTAATATCTTGATGAATCTGCTTTTTTAGACGAAAATATTTATGAAGAGAATGAAGAAGCCCAAATGACAGAAAATTATTCCGATGATGATTCCACAGCAGAATTTGACAAAGTTTATAACAAACCAAAAATGTCATCAACTGACGAGGATATTATTGAAATATTTCAAGAGTTTCAAGAGCTTAATTACAAGTATGAAATAATTTCTAATGGGGGTCACTTAATGGGAGTTGAGTGAGTGTCACTTAAACTCACACTCATACCCAAAAAAAATTGCGTGAAATTGTCTGCTCGTATTGGACTTCAAGATTACATGCTTAATCAACGGAGTGAGGTCCGCTGCACCTATTCCAACACCTCCTATTATTTTTAAGTAGTAAGGTTCAGGAAATGCAAAACGTCCATGCTATATTAGGATTCGATTTTCGACCTCAAATTCGTAATCTGCATATGTAAAAACCCCAGAATAAACCTAAGATAGCGTGAAAGTTTTACATTTCCTGAACCTTAAGATCTAGATATCTATATTTATGTCATATCATTGAATAATTAAAATAATTTTTTTATCTGAATAATGAAAAAAAATCAAATTTTATTAACTAGGTTTTTATTTTTTACTTTTAAAAAAAGGTAAAAAAATATTTGCTTTTTCTTTGTCTTTCACGTTAATGTTTCTTGGTTTGACCATTTTACTAAAAAATAAAATAAATTCTTTTAATATTATTGTTCCTGAAACAATACACTTATGTGGAATAGATATAAAAGTTGTCAAAAAAATCAGCTTTTACGATTGATCATAATCTAATCTCTAAACAAGCTTGCAGTATAACTTTTGCTGTAAATAAGATATTGTTTAGTATTAAGAGACTCTTTTTTTGTCAACATCTGTTAAAGTTCAGTTTTTCAAAACAATTATCCTACCTTATTTTGATTATTATTCAACTCTCTTGTGTTATTTTTTCCAAAGAGGCAATAATTAAACTGGCTAAAAGTTAGTATTTTTCTATTTTTAATTTGTTTAAGTTCAAGTTTGAATCGAAAAATTTTAACGATGTCAATAATTTTTTGGAAAAATATGGCTTGTATGCTTTTCAGCATAGATTTTTAGAAAGAATGTTAACATTCTCTTTTAAGACTTTATTCTATCATAACTCGTCTGAGAATTTAAAAAATAGACTTCTTAAAAATGACTTGAGAAATTTAAGTTCGACTTAGATAAGGGCACCAGCCTGTTGATTAACCTTGAAATTGTAAAATTGAACTAAAAAATAAAATAAATTCTTTCAAAAAAACAAAAATAAATAGGACCACGACCCTCACAAGAATGTTTTTTTGAATGATTGTTAAAATTTGATACCAATACTCGAAAAAGAATGGTCAGACTCTTTATAAAGCAAAAAAAAAATTATCGAATATCCAACAAAAGCTGCCAAACTCTTTACAATCAGATATGCTGTCCAGAAACATGTTTCATATCTATGAGCAAAAGCAGACAATTGAGAATAAAGATTACGCCAGTTAATTATTTAAAAAGTCCTTCTGATTTAAATGCCTGAAAGTCTTAATAAAAATGATGATAGAAATTATTGAATTTGTCCCAACATTTGGCCATTTATAGGGGATTTAATTGAGACTATTAAAGGGTTTTCTTAAAAAAAACCTTTAAACTTAAAAGATTTTTTTTCCAATGATGTGAAGGTAATTTTTTCAAAACATGAAAAGAAAAAGAAATTAGAAAAGGAAATGGAATATATTTTTTTAACTTATGGATAGAATGTCATCGAAAAACAGGAAAGCTTTTAAAAATATTGAAAATTGCTTGCATTTGATCATTCTAAATTTATTCAAAATTTTTGTTTTTATTAAAAAATCGATTCTTTTATTTTTAAATAAAATTAAATAGCATTTTCAATCTCATTTTATAAGCTTATTAACACATATATTGACGGAATAGTAGCCAAAAAATAAAGCTAATATTTTTATAGATTGATTAAAATATTTATTAAGACTAATTAATAGATTAATTAAATTATTTAATAAGCCAATTTATTACAATAAATTTTTCAAAACAGTTGATAATTTTCCTTTAATTTTAATTTTATTCAAATAAAAATAAAGTTTTTTACACAAAGAGAAAATTATATAATAATTTAAAGTTATAAATAATGCAGTGTTAGTAAAGAATAAAAACGTGAGACGATTAAATAAATTTTAGAATTAAATATTTTCTTCCTGTAAATTTCAATTTAGCTAAAACTTAAAAGCTTTTATTAAAATTTATATAATCTGAAAATTTTTAAGTAAAACCAAACATAACAATATAAAATTAAATTTGAATTAACACATATTAGAATGACATCAAAATCTCCAACCAAACTGTCTATTTTATTTGATATTTTCAAAAGAAAATGTAACGATTCTACGGCTCATGGATTACCAAGAATATTTGGAAGTGATTTGTTTGGACTAAGAATTCTATGGGCTTTATTTTTTTTCATTGGAATCGTTGGTGCAACCATAGGTAAACAATATTTAAAATTTTATTAGAATTTTTTTTGGACCATATTAATATAGCATAAAAATAGTAAATTATGTCACAAATTTAATAGAAAAAAGTATATTTTTTAAACTTAAAAGATTTAAAAAATAATTTTTTTTAAATTAAATTTTTTTTTGAAAGTCGATTTTCTAACATAAAATAACCAAAAAAAATATAAAAAAATGTTTTAGAAAAAATTTACATAAAGGTCTGATGGTGTCATTTTGAGACTTTTCGCAATTTAATGAAAAATATTTTTCAAATTTTTTTTTACTTTAAAACATTATATGGTCAATAATTAACATTTTAAATGGTGATCTGATGATAGTGAAGATCAAACAGGCGATATTTCACTTCAAACATACATTTAATATATAATGTAATGATGTCCGTTTCCCGAATTATTTACGGGGAAATTTTTTCTCAAAAAAATCAAAATATAATAAAATTAATATAAAATTTGGGATTTATTTTAAAAAATGTGATGATTTGAAATATTTTTAATTTTTTTTTTCAAAAATAATTAATATTTATCTTTTTTTATTTTTCAGGTCTACCGCATTAAGTTTCGTACCGCCTCACTACTTCTTCTTCTAATCGAATTTTTTTTGTAACAGGTTGCTAAAAACAGCAGATAGATTTTGCAGACTCCTAAAAAAAAAATTTTTTGGGAGGGCTAAAAAAATTTTTACACCCAGGGTTGCAAAAATAGCGAACCCTTTAAAAATTTTCTCAAAATCTAAAAGATAAAACTTATAAAAAAGTAGTATACATATTCTGTATATTCATTATGTATTTTATGTCATTATGTATATTCTGAAATAGCATAAAATTCTCTACATGCTAATATAATTTAGAAAAAAAAGGGTGTGGCTTTTTTTAGGTAAAATTTTAGCTTTTATGGAGAATAATTGCAAATTTAATAAGAAAAGATAACAAAATAGTATTATTTTATTTAGCAATAAAATTAAATTTTTGTTCATAAAAAAAATTTTAAAAAAATCTCCAACTATTTATAACAACTTATTTTAGTTTTCGATAAAATTTTAATTTTAGTTTTTTTAGAAACAAAAATTTGTTTATCTTACTTTTTTTTATCTGTTTAATGCAGTTAAAATTTAATTTGGTTTGAAACATTGAAAATCTTCAAAATAATTTTTAATTATTTTAAATTCAATTTTTATTTAAATATTATTTGGTTTTGTGAAATTAAGTACAAAAAAACAGAACAAAAAGTTTAAAAAACTATAACTTTTTTTCTACACCTTAAAAAATTGATTCTGTAAATGCAAAATAGTGCAACATTCAAAGTTGCATCATCTTCCAAAGTCTGCTAATAATGTGCAAACTTTCTACAAAATGCACCACCCTCAAAAACATTAAAACGTAATTCTGCTAATTTTGCAGAGTTTTAAAAGAATGTTTTTAATTGTGCAACTTTGAATTTTGCACTATTTTGCATTTACAGAATCAATTTTTTAAGGTGTAGAAAAAAAGTTATAGTTTTTTAAACTTTTTGTTCTGTTTTTTTGTACTAAATTTTACAAAACCATATTATTTTAAATTTAAAATTCAAGCAAAATAATAATAAGTGAAAGACAAATATTTTGACTCTTTAAAATTTTTACAAAAATCTAATCTTTAATAAAATTTGATTTTAAAATTTGGGTGGCTCAGTACCTCAAAAAACCCTGTTAGCCCCCTCTGGCTATAAGTATGTGTCAACAATCTTATAATTTAGTTAAGGCAAGCCTAATAATATAATTAAATATCAAGGATGAATAGCAAAATTATCCCGTTTTGATAAATAAAAAAAATATTACTTTTTCTTTAAAATAATATCAGAAATTTTTCTTTTATTTATTTGTCTAATTAAAGCCACATTTATTTTTATTTTAATTGCTTCACTAAAAGAAATTATAAATTTTAAATTAAACAATGTCTGAATGCAAAAAAATACTGTCAAATTCTAATCAAGCATTATCGTATCACTCATCAACCCAATAGCAATCTTAATTAGATTTTGTTAGATATGGAAAGATGACAAAAAAAATTCAATAAAAAACGTGTATGCCAAATCAAATAGCCATGCAAATCTTATTTAAAAGCTACTAGACAAAAAAATCAGAAATTATAGTGTTAATAATGGGTGATGCATGCTTAGTTACACAAAATTGAAATCCATAATTAAAGAAGGAAAAGAGACAGATCAAAATTTTTTTTTCCTATTTAGAGCTCTATTAATTAACTTTTAAAAATTATTTTTTATATATGGATAGTACGCCCTTGTCGGTTATAGACCTCAATTTAGTCTTAATACCCGACATAAGGGACTGTAAAAAATTCAAGTCAAATTTTTTTAAGCAAGATTCAATGCGCTTGATTAATTCTTTTTCTGATTTTGCCTCCCAACCTCCCTCATAAACATTCTGTGCCAAAACATTCCAAAAGTCTTCTATTGGTCTTGCTTTCGGAACATTTGGAGGATTCATATTCACCGGAACATAATAAATCATTTCATCAATCCACGAAATAGTCTTTGCAGACCTATGAGCAGTTGCTAAATCTGGCCAAAACAAGTAATTATAATCGCTATGATACTTTTCAATGAATGGAAGAAGCTGTTTTTCCAAACATTCTTGTATAGAAATATTAGAACATATAGCAGTTGATTTAGATGAACGAAACAAAGTCTTAGACATTCCACGTTCAGAAATTGCGATCCATGGAAATTTTTCTTTTCCAGCAAAACGAACATCTTCTGGACATTTTTCTTTATTATCCGTATAATATCCAGCGTTACCGGGCATTTCATTACCAGCAAAACAAAAGTATTTTTCATCATCCAAAATTATGACACTTTGCTACTTATAAAGTTGGTTGACGAGTTTCCGGCTATTTTTTTTTGGCTTTTCCCTTGTTCCATGTCGAAGAATTATCTGATTTTTTTTTCATTTGTAAAGCTTGACTTTCTAGTTCTCGATTGATGTAATTATATGCTGTCTTTTTACAAATCCCTTCTTGGATAAAGTGATTCGCAGCATCAGCCTTTGAAATTTCCGGATTTTTTGCAAAAAAAATTTTGAACCTATTCTGTAGAGCCAATCTTTCAGCCCTTGATAACATTTTTAAAACAAAAAAAACTTTTAAAACTTATAGATTTTTTCCTTTTCTACAAATTAATATGCAAAAATTCAAATTTTAAAAAATTTTTCATGTAGCAAAACACATTTCATTTTTGTGTAACTAGGCATGCATCACCCGTTAATTACAAATTGAAGCTTCTGATCAAAATTTTTATGCTCATGCTCAAAATATATCTTTTAAAAAATTTTCTAAGAGCATTTGAAATTGATAAAATTTAATGTTTGTGTAGCAAATTATTTTAAATCATATATGAGTGTTGTGCAGAAATTTTTTGCAGAAATGTGCAGTTATAAAATACTGAGCTTAATATTGAATGTTAACTTTGAAAATGTGTTTCTGCAAAAAAATTTAAAAAACCTTTTTTAAATGAAAAATTTTGAGCATTATCGTTTTTATTTGATCAAACCATTCAATTTGTCCTAATAATGATTATTTTAAAATAGTTGTAACAAGCCAAAAGAGATGAACAAGAACGCATGAAAAGATTAATTGCTGATTAGCAGCTTTAACAGATTCAGATGTTTAGAATGAAACAAAGAGTTTAACACTGATTTGCTTCAAAAATAAAACAAGTTTGATAAGTAAAATTGGAATTGAATTTTTTTTCCTAAATAATTTATTAAAAATAATTTGGATCTGAAATCCAAGGCTAATCAGAGAAGCTTTTGTCTTCTTTTCAGTCCTTCTGTTAGAAAAATTTACAAATTTAAAAAAAAATATAAAAATATTCAAGTAATTCTATTTTAGATTAAAATTCTTCTTTTAAATTTAAATTCTTTTATTTTGAACTAATAAATAAAAACTTAATTGACTTTTAGAAACGGCACGATTAAACCATAAATCATATTTTTAAGTAAAGATGCTTTTTTTTATTATAAAAAAGACCCGACTAAAAGCAAATATAAAAATTTTAAATTAAAAGATTCCGAATCATAATTTTTTGAACAAATTCAAAAATTTAATTTTTTTTTTTAACAAGCTGTATTTTTTTCAGTAAAAGACTACTATTCATTTCCATTTGCTACAAATATTGAAGTTTATGAATCATATCTGGAAGATTTTCCGGCAATATCAATATGCAATTTGTTTTCATTTAGGAATGATCAATCTGTCACAAAAATATTGAATAAAAGCAATTTAACAAGGAATTTTATTCTTAGAGATGAGTCAACTGCAATACAAGAAGTTCGTAGAGCCTATAAATATCTTGCCTCAAATATTCTGAACAATTTATTTTCAAATTTCTTTTCATTCAGAAGCAATCAATCTTTTGAGTCTAATTCTGGATTCAATGATTTTATATTTAGCTGTTATTTTAATGGTAAAAAATGTGATGATAAAAATTTTACATCATTTTACACGTTTGGATACGGAGAATGCTACACATTTAATAATGAGATTTTGGGAATAAAACAAACAAGTAAAACTGGACCAGAAAGTGGCCTTATGTTGGAAATTTTCACAGAAAGCCCCGGAATACAAGATTTATTTGTTGAAAAAAGAGGCATATACTTGGCAGTTCACAACAATACAATGAGTCCATCGACCACATTTGATGGTGTCAAAATATCTGTTGGTAAATCAGCAGAAATAGGAATTAAAAGAACTTTTTATC
>VANL01001813.1:0-10466 GCA_006352455.1 Brachionus sp. 'Tiscar' | reverse complement strand
CATGATTAGACGCTAGATTAGAGGCTAAAGAAATTGAAACTTATATATCTCAAAATTGAAAGCAGAGGAAAAGGTAAAAACTATGATTTTTTGAGTTCATTCAACAAATTTAAAGACATTGAACACAAGATTAAAAATAAAATGATATATGATATAATATGTTTATAAGATGTATCATTTTATCGTTCAGAGCTATTAAAACAGCTAAACTAAGAAACAAATATTACTATTAATGCATAGACGTAGAGGATATACAGTTTCAATGTATTTTTTTTGTAAATTTTAAAATTAAAATTTTTTTTTATATTAGATGGTATTTTTTGTGTTTATCTTATTTTATTAAAATATAGATTATAGAAATTAAAATTAGACTTTTTCTTTAATTGCCGGAATTTTTATTAAATAAGCGGTAAGACATCTTTAATGTCCTAAAAAAATTAAAAATATCATCATAATTTTTGGTTTTAGTATTTCTATTTATAAAATCTTCTAATTTAAAACTAAAAAAAAATATTTTTTTTAAATGATTTAAGCAAATTATTTCACATCCAATTCATTCTTAACCAATAATTTTATATATATCTTAGTCTAACTTTGCTTTAACTATTTAATATTAGACTCTAAATTTTTTAATTATATTCTATATTACATTACAAAAAATGTAATTTTTCTTAGCAACAGCATTAAAAAAAACATGCTAGATTTTTATGGCTCCATTGACAATAGATGAAAACTTCAAAAATAATGTTTGAAATAATTACTTTAAAAATACTTGTTCAATTGTATTGGCACTTATTGATACATTGGTGATAGTGAATTTTTCTTTAACACTTTCCAATTTATCCAGTAGCATGGGAAAATCTTTGGAGTATTTTGCAGGCAATTTATAAGATAATTCTGAATTAACAGACGATTTAAATTTTGATTCTTTAACAATCTTATGGACTATTCTGCTTATTTCATTAATTTTCTGCTGAGTATTTTGTTCTAAAGTTAAAATTAAATCGTAACCAGAAGCATATTGTGATGTTAGAAATAAAGGTGAGCCACAACACTTTAGACTTCCTTTAGACATAATTGCTATTCTATCACCCAAAAAGTCAGCCTTTTTTATATTTAATTTTTGTTTAATAAAAATTAATTAAAAAAAAAATAAAAATAACTTCATCCATAAAATGAGTTGTTAATAGAATAGTACATTGATAATCATTTTTGAATTTTTTAAGAATACTCCAAGTAAGATGTCTAGATTGTGGATCCATTCCTTGCAATTTTAATTAGAAAATTAAGCATTTCAAATTAACTTATATTTACCAGAGCCTTTAAATTTGTTTCAAAAAAAAATTTAAAAAGAAATATTTACAAAATTTTTAAAATTACTTGGCTCATCCAAAATAACTACCTTAGAGCCTCCAATAAATGCAATTGCTACTGACAACTTTCTTTTCATACCACCAGATAAAGTTTTTACCAAAGAGTCCTTTTTGTCCAGCAAATTGATCATTTCTAGCATTTTGTTTATTTCACTAATGCTAAAATTTTGCTTTAATTTTGAAAAAAGTTCTAGATGTTCGAACACAGTAAGATTGTCAAACAATAAATTGTGCTGAGGACAATAACCTAAAACTGATCTTGCTTTTTGACAATTTTCAACAATGTCATTATTGTAAATGTACACGTTGCCTTCATCAGGCTTTAAATTTCCGGTAATCATGGATAAAGTAGTACTTTTTAGTAATATTAGTTAATATTGATTTTTTTAGTTAATAATATTTTTTACCTTTTTCCTGCACCGTTGTGACCTAACAAAGCTGTTATTTGTCCTTCATATACATTCAATGACAAATTTTTCACTGATTGCACAATTTTTCCATTTAGCTGTTTAAAAACTTTAGACACATTTGTTAATTGTATTCCGATATTTTTTGAGAAATATATAGACTCGTCTTCGAAAAAGCAACTCGGTGTTTCGGTATTTTCATACTCAATTTTTTTATAGATTGATTTTTTAATTTTAAACAAAAAGTACCATGGCTTCGGAATTCCAAAATCTCCAGGATAAACATTGTCAAAATAGTAAAGAACAAATAGATGAATAAAGTTATTAATAAACATTATGAGCATTACGTGCAGCAAAGAAAATTGCTCATCTGCATAAAGTCCTTGGGAAATGTTAGAAAAATTCGCTCCAACACCAAGACCCTCAAGGATGCTAACTATATGAACACCCAAACACATGGCCAAATTGTTGAAAAAACATGCACATATTTTTATAAAAGAGTTCAATTTTTCGTAATTCAGTGACAAGTATATATGTGGCATAAATGAAAGAATATAAATAATTGCTGTTCCAGTAGAAGCACTGTTGCTTTTTTTGAAAAATGAGGTACACATTAGAATAAATGTTGTCAGACTAGATGCGTATAAAAACAGCAAAATCGTCACTACAAAACCATCTGATCTATCTATAATAGAAGCTTTGAATCCATTTGTGAGCGTTAGCTTCAATTTGAAGCATATGGCCATTACAATCAAAGAAGGCACAAGACTTAACATTGCTTTTAGATACCAACTTAACCAATAGATACTTGATTTCATTCCCATTAGTTTCATTCCTTCTTTAAGGCCAGATTCTTTCTCTTGAACTATCGACTTGGCAGTGAATATTACTGTGAAAATAAAACTTAATTGAATTATATAGGGAAAAATAGCGACGAGGATCACAACAAAATTGTCATGAACATACGGTCCGTAGGGAAATCTTTTTAAAAAGATTTCTACATTATTTATGTTTTTATCAGATAAACTAATCAATGCAAAATCGATAGCTTTTTGAACAGTTAAAAAGCCTTCTGTAAAATATCCTTTAGTTTAAACAAAATAAATACAAATTTAAAAAAAATGTTAATTTAAAAAAAACCTGGAGAGCCTCCGTATTTACTGGTTTTATCTCTTGGTCCAAGAGTTTCAAATTTTGGAAATATTTGATGAGTCTTCCAATCATTCCATTCATTAACAGGATCCTGATAGCGTGGCGAATGAGGAAATCTCAACTCATATGTAAAATTTTCAATTCTATCATCTAAGACACCGATTCCAAACAAGTGATAATCAACATCCGATGACAAATATTCGACCAGTTCATATTCATTTAAAAATGCTATTAAAATTAGAAAAATTATAGTTAAAATCAAAATTCTTACACTCAAAATTTAATTGAAATTTTGCCGATACAATTTTCACTATTTCATTTGTTCTATCTGAGCTATTTGGGTAATAGGCAAATGTAGAATTTTTATAAATTACAAAGTTGCTATCAAAATCCTCAACATTAAAAGCATCGTAAACTGTATTGTTAACCAGATCATCAGTATTAATTATTTGTCTAATTGGCAGCAATACAATGCTTAAAACTGCAGGCATTAGCAATTCAAGAATAGTTAAAATGGGACTGCGTTTTTGAACCAAATATATTTTCCATAATAAAAGAGATAATTGGTTTGTAGCCATATTTTAAAAGCTAGACTAATAATTTTTTTCACCAAATGTAAATGAATTAGTCTTGAACTTTTTCTACTTACTTGGCTCACTTTGAATTTTTACTCGTTCAGCTTTAAATCTAAAACTTAATTTTTTTTTTCTTAAATTAAAATTTAATATCACTTGATTAAGTTTTAAATGTAAATAAATTAGACATAAAATATTCAATCAAAAATAAAAAATTATGACCTAGATATTTGCAAAATTTCTAAAACAAAAAAGTAAATTTTAAAATTTTTTTTTATTTTTATTTATTTTTCTGAAAATATGAACAATTTAAAGTATTCTAAAAGCAAAGATTATTTCTTTATTCCAGAATATCAAGCTCTTTTCAATTTGAGCCCATGAAAAATTTTAACTAAAAAAGACGAATAATTTTATGAAAGATTGAAATTTTATTTTTAAATATTTTGGGCAATAATATAAATAAAATTAAATTTTCTCCAAAAAAAATCATTTATATTGAAATATTTAATTAATATACTTTTTTTAGCAAAAAGTTAATCAACAGGCTAGCGTCCTTGACGTTAAAGCCCGATCTACACTTCTTCTATTTAATTATTAAAAAAAAAAATTTATGTTTAAAAAAAATTATTGTTTAAAAATTGATTAATAAAAGTGAAATATTGATATATTTAAGTTCAATTTTTTAATTTGATTTAAAAAATCATTAAAAATCAGATTAATATTATTAAATATTTATTGCTTGAGTGTAGCAAACTTCAACATTGATCATTTAATCACATTTTTTAACAGGCTTTAAAAAAAGATAAAAAAATCAATATGTTTTTTTCGTCATTTGCTGTTTTTGATGCTGGATAAATTAGATTCTCAAATTATAAATAATATTTCAAATTTCCTTAAGTCATTTTTGTTCAATTTTAATCTGTAGATTTTCAAATGTATTAGGAAAAAAATCTATTTTATAAGCAAAAGATAACATTCTCTCGAGTATTCTATGCTACAAAACATATAAACCATACTATTCTAAAAAGTCGTTAATGACATTTAAGTTATTATTTTCAAATTTAAGCTTAAATTGTTAAAATATAGAAAAATAATATATTCTAGTCAGTTTAATTATTGTCTCTTTTGAAATATATAACAAAAGAGTGGAGCAGTAATTAAAGTAAGGCAGAAAAAACTTCTTTAAAATTGTGCTTTTGCTGAAGTTGACAGATAGATTAGTCGCTTATTGATTTCAAATATAATTTGGGCGAAGCCTTGACCGGTTGGAATGAAGACTTAGTCCTTCATTTCAGTCATGTGATTAACTTTTGAAACGATAAATGTTAAGTAAGCTTGATTAACACTCAAAGGACCACGGTGTCAATTTGACACTTATGAGTTTAAACCTAAAAAAAAATTTTTTTAAAAAATGTTTTGGTTATTTTATTTGGTATCAAAAAGAAAAATTAAAATTTTGATTTAAAAAAATTGAATCTTCATTCAAAAAAAATATATACCTCTAAGGACCGGTGGTGTAATTTGACACTTTTTGAATTTATTGCACAATTTTATTGACATTTAGCCGAAATTGATTATAAACTGCTTAACTAAAATAAATAGTCCAAATAAATTGTCCTAAAGGCTCTCGAAGCCTTGAAAAACACCGATGACACTCAATCTATAGCCTCATATGATGATGATGCAGATTTTTTGGACGATGATAACTTTTTGGATGAATTTGATGAAGTTGATGCTGATGTTGATGAGGATTCTAATGAAAGGGATAATCTTTTTTGAAGAAGAAGTGAATGATTTAAACAAACATTTCATTGATTTGATTGAAAGTACAATCAATAGGGTAAACGAGGACCAAAATCTTTACAAGACAAGTAAAATTGGAGCTGTTTGGACAAAGTTAAAGAATGGAGAAGATTTATTACTAAGAAAGAAAATTAATTACAATGAAAAACCTGGACCAACAAGCTATGTAACAAGGAAAATAGACAATACCAAGTTATCAGCATTTATGATGATTTTTGATGTCTGTATACTATACAAAGGCAAAAAAATTAATATCAAATCTATAAAATGATATTATTTCAAGAATATTTGTTTTTTTTTTATTTGAAAAGATCAGATAGTAAGTTTTTAAATAATTAATATCTTACAACTTACTAAACTAGATTTAAAAATACAAATAACTTACACTTTCAATGCTGGTTAAAATAATTTTCAAAACCGTGTCCAAGTCTTTTTCAGATGGCTGATGTTAAAGTCGTCAGCAATAATTTTTATATCAAAATTTTTTCTAAAAGATTAAAAAAAATTAAATAAAGTAGAGAATCTAATAGTGAAGTTCTTGAGGACCAATAAAAAAGTTAATACATCACATCTAAAGCTTTTCTAAGTTAAAAAAGAATGTAAGTTTGATTTTTGTTCAAGTTTTAATTCACTAAGATATTCTTAGTATATCGTTTGACATGAATTCCCATTTCTGAGTCTATGAAAATTTCAAGTAATTCTTTTAAATTAAATCAAGTAGTGGAATAGAAAGCTTGGATGAAAACCAATACATTTTTAGCTAGAGCTAGTTTGATTTCATCCAAAAAAACTCAATTATAATTTTTTTTTTTTAAACCTTGTTCGCTCCTTGTGGAGCATAGGGGGGAGCTCATCTCCTTTCTAAGTACCTTTTTGAGCAAAGGCTCCGATCTGACACAGAGGTGACTGCATCAGGTTGATCATCTAAGCCGTATTTATTAAAAAAAGCTCTCGGCTATAGCCCGTATAGCCAAGAGGTTTGCGTGTTAGTCATTCAAGCAGAGGTCAAAAGGTTCGATCTCCGCAAGGGGAAAGATAATCTTACGAATGTCTTTGTAGTACAGAGCGCATGTTTTTACCCCTTTCATTAAAAAATAGGGGACCAGTTTCGACTGAGGATTTTAAATTTTAATTGGAATATTTTTATTTTAATTCATTTATCCGTCTAAAGTATATCTTACCAAATATTACCTCTATGCAGACAAAAAGGTACATCATTTTAAAATATTAAATTTTCTCCAAAAAAATCAGTCAAATTATAAAAAGTTCTTATTTAAATGTAAACTTAATTTAAGAATATATGATATTTGATATACTTTTATTAAACAGTTATCAAAAGTGGAAGATCTAACTCATATAAATTGCCCTGAATACGATTTATCATTCAGTGTTCTTTTGATTGAAAGGTGCTTTGAATGAAGCAATTATGGTCTAAACGAATCGATAAAATACTATTTTAATTAAAAAGAAATTTTTATTTTAATAATCTTGATAAATTTTTTACTTGATTGTAAAATGGATATTAAATTCTTTTTTCAATTAGAACAAACTTTAAAAAACTTTAATTAAACTAAAATACTTGAATTGATAAGATTTCTGGAAGAAACAATGTGCATTCGTTAAAAAAAGTCAAAAAAACGTGCAATAATTTTATTTATTTTTTATTTAACAAAATAGATGCTAAAAAATCATTTGCAAATAAAAATAAGGCTGACAAAAAAATTTACAAAAAGGATTAAAATATATGAAAAAAAATATTTCAAAAATAAAAGCAATTTGGTGATTTGGTATTTTCGCTTTTGTATGAGTAGGCATTCGACACGGAACAATTACTTGACGAAACCGATGATGGAGACAACGACGTAGGAGAGGACAAATTGTTGGTATTCTGTTCATATCCAGAAAAATATCCATAATTTTCATATATACCAGAGTCTTTATTCACACTATAATTATTCTGGTAACTAACTGAGCCATCATAATCATAATAACTATCTGAATAACCAACACCATTACTTTGTTCATTTTTTGAACAATAATGAGATCCATTGTACAAATTGTAAATTTGATTGTAATTATATACATTGCCGTATGAATAAGACTGTTTGTAGTAATTGTAATAGTTTGGTGTAGATGTGACATTTTGAATTTCGCAAGTATTCTTGGGTGATTGTGGACTTTTGGGACAGTATGATTCAAAGCTCAATTGGTCCAAATTAGCGCACGAATTTGAACCCGAAAGTTTTTCGCTCGAATCATTTGTGACCAATGGATAGTTTAATTTACAATTATAAAAATTTGATGTGTAAATGTTATTTTCGCATAAATTGGGATTGGCTAGTATATAATTGTTGGAATTTTTAATCTCATAATTTAAATTGTTTATTGTTATTGGCGGCAAGCTGTATTGTTGCCTGGAATATGGCGAGTATCTGTTTGTGCTTGACATTTGCTTACTATTTACTGTCTTTAGCTTTGGCTTTTTAATTTCGTAATTTTTTTTCGATTTTTTTTCCTCATTTTCTTGTTGATTGAAGGCAATAAAATTATTTGTGCAACATAACTCTTGAAAATTGATAAACTTGTAAACATATCTTTCGCCAGAGACTTTCTGCATTATCCCCTTTTCATAATAATACCTGAGCGATCGGCTCAATTTGTCATAGTTCATGGTCGGTCGATTCTTCTGAATGCCCCACAGTCTTGCGACCTCTTCTGGATCCAAAAGCTTAAATTCAGCCGAGCTTTTCTTTGTCCATTCGATTATGCACTCATTTCCTTTGTTGGTCAACAGCTGAAGCAAAAATTGCCACAATTGTATGCATCCTTTTTTGTTCAAAACTTCGCTGCTTGCTACTTTCATTCCTCTTTCTTCAATTTGACATGCTTTTTGTGACACTTTAAAATATAAAAAATTTCAGAAAATATAACAAAAATTTAATTAAGCAAAATTAAAATAATCGAATATCAGCTCAAATTAAAAGCTCAAAATACTTAATAATTAATTATTGATAATTTTCTAAATTTGCTTGTAACAAAAATACTTAAACTAACTGCAATTAGAATCGACATATACCTTAAATAGCTAGATCATAGTCAATTTATTATTGGCCGATCCTTTGATCATTATAAAAGTTCTATAATGTAAACATAAAATAATGTCTGTTTAAAATTTTCTCTCGGTTCTTATTCGGCTCACAAAAATTCACCGGATATAAAGTTACTAGAGATTAATCAAAAATTAACTAAGTTATCTATTATTTTTGAAATTTTAACTTGTTTATATTAGCTTATACCAATGTTTAGACCGTGTATATCTTTTTCTTTTTTTTTTTTGTTTGAAATTCAAGTATGCATCGCGCATCAATTTATTTGATATTTTAACCATGACTGATCGATTAGTATCTGTTTATGTTTTTTTTTAAGGCGCAATTAGCGCTAAGAATAATATTAATTGAGCTTATTTTATTTTTTGAAGAATGATACCGGAAAAAACAGAATGCATAAATAAAAAAAAATTTACCTTTTTCCAAAAAACCATAGTGATGCTTAGAAGATTGGTTGTGTGCGTTGGTTGAAAATGACATTTTTAGATTTTAAAATTAGTAGATTAAAATTTAATTTGATTTTTTGAGTTTCAAATCTAATTTATAATAAAATTTTCTCTTTCACTAATTGCTATTTAGATCATTTCTAACAAGACTTAGTGACTATTGATTGCATTTCTAATTGGTTCTTAGAACGTATTCTATAATTACTCAGAAGATAAATTTTTCTTATTGGTCAGATAATTAGATAGATGTATCTAAACACGATTTTTATGTATCCGAAATTAATTTTAATACTCAACCAATTATTTGTGTTTAACATTTAGGTCTTAAAAAAATTGATCTAATCAATTAGGCATTTAATATTACTCAAACAATTAGGAATGATTAAATCTGCCCAAAAATCTGAGTCAACGTGATCGTAGCATGTATAGATAATTTTTTTATTGTGCCTGGTCAAATGCTGCTCAGCTAGTGGCACTGGTGTTTGATTTCGAATAAGTGATTGTGTATCTTATCGGTAAATGATTTATTGCTTGACTATTGGAAGTAGTTATCTTTAAATTAAACTTAAATTCCACTTCCACAATAATTATTGTTAATTTAGTTTTTATTAAATTTTTTTTTTTAAATTAGCAAAAAAAATTCAATTTATTAAATAGACTAAGCAAATAAAATAATTGAAAATAATATTTTTATCAACAAAAAAAACATCAAAAAATTTGAGCTGCTAATAAATGTCTATAAAAAAAATTAAAATTAATTTTTACCATTTAAAAAAAAAACCTAAAATTACCCAATCTTTATTAAAACAAATAAAAATGCAATATACATCGCCAATGAAAATACCATTTATGTAGCGTAGCATTGTTAAATCAACAAAATTAATTTTTGACATTATATTTATTTCTCTTGTTTGATTCTTAAAAGTAAAAAATTATTTATTTGTTTAAAAAAATAATTAAAATTTAAAAATTTTTTCTTTAATTAATTATGTATGTTAAATAAAGTGCTTAAATTGGAATCAAATATACTTCAGGTTTATGATGTTACATAAAAAATCTATCTTTTTTTTTTTATTCAAATTAATGTCTATGAAGTTTATTTTTTAAATTCTACTTATTTAAAGTTTATCATTTAAGCTAAATTTTCTTAAACCGCAAACACATTTACCCGTATCTAATTGTTAGACTTTTCAGATATGTTCGGTTTTATCCAGACAGAAAGAAATGCTTTTAAATGTTTAAATTATTTTTTATTTATATGAATATTTGAGGAAATCTTTAGTACACACAGAATGGATCTTAGTCATTCTTATCAGCCTTTTAAAAATGTTTTTAATTTAATAATTTCAGTCTTTAACTTGTTCAACTCATTTAAAATTCTGTTGTAGAAAAAGTTAATATTTACGCGCAGTTCTTTTTTCAAGTTTTCATCTCAACATATTACAATTGCATCTGGTTTCATACAGCTACAAATCCAAACTGTATCCATCCCACTTTTTAAATAAAAAATCTGGTCTTGCATGATAATTATTTTGTAGAATTAAAAAAAATCATCTTTCTTCCATTTTGTTCCTAATTTTGTTAAATTAGCCTGTTTAGAATT
>VANL01001812.1:0-10468 GCA_006352455.1 Brachionus sp. 'Tiscar' | reverse complement strand
CAAATTGAATTTTTGAATATTTTTTCAATAGCTCTCTTATTCTGGTGTCTAAATATTCTTGTTCAGTATTTCTTTTAATTACCACCCCAGTCTTTAATTTCACCAAACTATCATTTGACCGAAACTTTTCGAAAATAATAACCATTAAAAAATAGTTGAGGGTGATTTTTTTGTGACAGAGTAATTGTGCCATAGTCATCTATGATTAATGAACTCATAGTAGTGTTCAAATCATCTAAAGCTTGAGCCATTTTAACAAATTAACAGATTAAGATTTTTAAATTTATTTAGCATGATTTAGCAAGCTATTTTAAAACAAGCTATTTAATATGCTGTTATGATTAAGCTTTTTTGAAACAATTTTTTTTTAATCGTTTATTTTTAGTTAATTGGCTAAATTGAATAATTTATTTTGCTATTGCTTTTTTCTTGTCTGCTTTTTTTAATATAGAGCCCTTTATTCAGTATCATAAAGTTAAATGTTTAAAATTTTTTTTAAATTTATTTAATTTGAAAAAAAAATGACTTAAAAGTTAGGAACTTTGAAAAAATTTAATTAGTTCATCAAGCTCATAGTTGTCCAATTTTTCGACTAAAAGACTAACTTTATTCTTGACATTTTGACCAATAAATTTAAACTTGTCTATGTACAAATCAGTGATCATTCCATACAAGCGTTCCAAATGAGACGGTGAACGCTTATACTCTTCTTTGTATCGTTCTGCATTTTCTAATATCTCCTGATATTCAGGTGTTAAGAAATTAGCGTTATTTTCATTAACAGCAAGTTCTTTAAGTGCATCAATGAGATGAACTTTTTTAGCCAAAAGCATGTGATAGTCAATCATTGGATGAATGCATTTGAGTGTGTATATAGTAGACTCGGGCGTAGTTTCCAAATCAATGTTTAAGACAACTTTTTTGTCAGTAGCTTTTTTTGACAGAACATCTTTCAATATTGATATAGTGGACACATTCTCAGACTTAAAAATTGCCTCATTTTGTCTAGAAAAAAATTTTCAAAATAAAAAAAAACAAAAAAAATGTTTTTTTTCTTTATTTTTACTTGTAATTAATTTCAAGTTGTGAGCCGAGGAATGTGTTAATAAAATAAAATTTTATTTCATTTTCGGCTGGTACTTTTTCAGGTATTTCCGGAATGGAATAATAAAGCCATGAGTGAATTTCGGCCAAACTAAAATTACCACTCAGCTTAAGCTTATTGATTGGCCGTTTTTCGTCAATTAAATGAGTTCTTTGATGCAGAGAGAGTGGTTTAATAACATATTGTTTGACCAAGCAGTTTTTTGGCTGAATTCTTGAAGTCACATAGGCTTGTAGCATTCCATATTGACCCTCAATGGTTCGAATTTTTATGTCCAAACGTGTTGTGTTTGCCTGACAGCGATATGTTACCAAAACAAAATTTCCATCCTAGAACAAGTTTTAAAAAATTTATTTGTTTCAAATTGCAAAATTAACTTTACATTCTCGTCGCATTCACTGTAGCTTACTACACAAGAGTTTTTTTCCGAGTCTAGCAAATCAATAGGCACATCGCATTGCAGCAATACATTGTCAATTGGAACCTCGGCCTCTATAGATAGTGTGTAACTAGCATCATCTCTATTAAGTTCAAATCTATTGTTTATTTGAAAATTTTTCAATTGGGACAAAGAATTCGGATTAGTCAGTGTTGATTGATAAACATTTCTCATTTTAACCACTTGGCTCTGAAGTTTGTCCAGCTCAGATCTTACAGAATTTTTCATTGTCTAAATTTTTCTAGTTATTTTAATTTTACTTTAATTTGTTCATTTTGGCACTAGAGTCTTTGTCGACTGTAAGAGTTGCTGGTAGAGCGCTCAATTCTTTATTGAAGCTCTCAGTTGTTAGGCCAAATATCCAACCGTTGTATGTCGAGACTACAATTTCGTCATAGCCCGACGTGCCAATGCAACCTCCTTGTATTGATGTAATTCCTTCGCTACAATTCTTTAATAAAAATATGTAGATGTTTATTTTTTGAATAAAATTATTAAAAAAATTATTTTTTTGAGAAAAGCAAAATTTTAAAATATAATCAAAAATTATTTGAAAATTCTCATTGTAAATATTCAATATTTAAATATGGTTTTATTTTGAAAAAATTTTTTCAATCTTTTTTCAGATTTTCGTTTGGATTTGCTTTTTATTGATGAATAAAAGCTTAATAAATTTGATAACGGGTGAAGACTAAAAAATGGCACAACATTTTAGTTTAATTTGATATAAGAGTGGATAAGACCTTTACCAATTTTTTTCAAAATTTAAAATCAGACTGATCCTAGCTTCAAAATAAATAAAAAATTATTTCATCAAGTTGAATTTTCGATAAGCTGTTAATAAAAAATTACGAAACCATCAAAAAGCTGAAGTTGTATGGCGATTACTGGTCTTAGATACAAAAAATGTTCTGTTTATCGTTGGCTAGATGTAATAGAAAAAGATAATTCTTTCAAGAGAAAAAAAGGAAGTGGCAGACTTGCTAAAATTGCGACGAAAGTAATGGTTGTTAAACTTAGAGCCTTTTTAAATCATAAATCGGGTCGTTCGTATAGAAAGATGGCTAGAAAGTTTAATTGACACTATATCTATATCGGAAAGATTTTAAAGAAGTATACAAACATTAAAGTATAAACAAAACAAGAGACCTCACTTAAATGCTAATCAGGAGAAGGCAGCCAGACGAAAAACGTCGTCGAATGCTTTCAAAATATAGCAGATATGAATTTATAATTGATAATGAATCATATTTCAATCTTGGCAATACCGCTCTGTCAGGAAATAATATTTTTTATAGCAGTAACGTTACCAGGACAATGGAGAGTGTAAAGAACAAATATGTTAGAAAAATTGAAAAAAAATTAATAGTCTAGTTGGCTATTTCAAAACATGGAATAAGCGAACCATGCTTTGTAACTAGTGGTTTAACGCTCAATCAACATGTCTACCTTGGAGAGTAAATTAAGAAACGACTTGAGCCAATGATTAAAGAATAGTATCAGGATGGCAATATTGAAATTATATGTTTGATAAAAATATAAGGTATGTTGCCAAAGAAATGAATCCAGCAAACGTACCAAAAGCACAAATTTTATGAGAGATTAAAATTTAAAGAATTCTTTTTAATTTTTTTTCCACTTCACTAACACAGACTGAACCGGCTGGAGTCAATTAGAAATGGTTCACATGGTTTAAGACAGCAGCGAACAAATTTCATGAAAAGAGAAAACTTTTTCACTAGTAGAAAGGTCAAAGAGTAGTTTTAGGAGACATCAGTTCAGTTCAAATTGGGTAAAAGTTAATAGTGGAGTTTTACAAGGTTCAGTGCTAAGTTCTGTTTTTTTTTATTGTTTTTATAAACGATATGTTGAATAATGTCCAAAACCATTGTGGAGCTTATGCTGAAAAATCCAGAGTTTGATTATAAGATTGGTTTAAAAACTTTAAGGAAGTCAAAAGTTGAAGGTATTTACATACAGAGTGATTTAAAATGGGATACACAAGTCAAAAATGCTACATCCAAAGCAAATGGGTTTAATTAAGAAAGCAATTAAGTATCCTAGGAGTGAAATATAAAATTATTGTATTGTTCAATGGTTAGACCTCACCTGGAATATGCTATCAGTGCATGGTGTCCTTATTTAGAAAAAGATATAAATGAACTTGAAAAAGTTCAAAGAAAAGCAACTAAGTTGATTCCAAAAATGAGTGGCTTAGATTATCAGCAACGCTTGTTGAGGCTAGATTTAACTAATTTGAGTACAAAAAGATCAAGAGGTGATCTAATTCAGATGTACAAAATGGTAAACAATTATGAAGAAATTAAATTTAATAAAGGAATCAATTACAGTCTTAATACAAAAACTGGTAGTCAAAGATAAGAATTAAGAAGAAATAGTTATTGTCTAACTCGTGAAAGAATAAAAAATTGTCTTCCGAAACATAGCTTTTTTACAAATAAAATTTTCAATGGATGGAATAAACTTTAGAGCAAAGAATCTAAATAGTTTTAAACAGTTGGATGGCAAAACAAATAGAAGCGACTGCTACAGCTCTCTAGGGCTATGTTTAGATAACCTCTAAGCTGCAGTTTTAAACTACTACTACTACTATTACTACGATTTAAATTGATTATTTATTTTGTTTATCAAAAAAAAATTTTATTTTAGGTAAAAAAAGCAAGTTTATCATCAAAATTTAATGATCATCCTCAAAAATTATTTAAAGGAATTTTTTTAATTTTATAATTTAACGCAGAAAAATATTTTCAAGCGTAACAAATGATTGTAAACCATACCCAAGTATTGTGTATTATTCTGCATGCATAAAATTTAAAGAATGCTTTTTAATTTTTTTTCCCACTTCACAAACACAGACTGTACCGGCTGGAGTCCATTAGAAATGGTTCACAGCAGCAAACAAATTTCATAAAAAGAGAAAACTTTTTCAGTAATAGAATGGTCAAAGAATGGAACAAACTGTCAGCATTGTCAAATTTGTGAATCTAGAAAATTCAATTTTTAAAAAAAAAAGCTTTATTTTTTCACATTCTAATGCCCAAGTGTGACACAAACCCTGACCCCGAATTTTCCTCGGAAGTCAAGAAAATTCGAATGCCAGCATGATATATCATTTTGTAGAGAATTTTATCCTGATTAAAATGAGCCATAGTTTATTTTAATTGTACTAAAAAAACATTAAATTTTTTAGGTTTTATGAAAAAATCTTTATAAATAGCTATTAAATAAGTGGCTATTTATAAGCTTTTAAAATATTTGAATTAATAAATTGAAAATAAATATTTACATAGGTATATCTTAGCTCAGGATTGTCCATTGAGTCATAGCCATATACTTCAATTGTGCCATCTTCCCTACCGACTAGTAAATCTAATATGCCATCGTTGGTGATATCAAAGCTATCCAAACAACTAACTCCACCCAAACGTCTTTTATTAGCCAATTCCCATTTGGGCAATGGCTCTTCAGCATTCATTTCCAAAAGACCGACTTTACCATCGGAAGTTCCATAGACTACTTCGTTGCCGGACAGGCCTGCGTCTCTGTTATGCAAGGCTAGTGTGCTTGGAGGTCCGGCAACTTCAGTTTCATACAAAACAATGCTATCCTAATTGATAAAAAAAAATAAAATAATTTAATAAAAAAACTAAATAATTTACATCCAAAACTCTGAGAGTGCGATCATTGCATGCCAAAATTGGAATTATTTTTGAATCAGGCGCAGTTAATGGTAAACAAATGACGTCATTTATTTTGTCTGGACACAAATAGTATGCTGTTTCTTGAGAATTTTTGTAAGAATTGTAAACATAGCTTCCTGCTATGCACAAATTGTCGCCCATTACACTCATTGACCTGATCGGCTCAGTCATATTTGTCTCAAAGCTAAAAAATTGCTTGCCTTTTTTGCTATAGCCAGTGACTGTCGAGAGACTAGAGGCAAATATTCGATCGTAAACATCGTTAAATTTTCCGGCCAATTCGACTCGCGTTATTCGTTTGGACGGCAGACTTTTGAATATGTTCACCGGTTCTTTTTGTTTTATGGCAAACAATTGAACTACGCCAGACGAATCGCCAACAACTACTCTTTGAAGTTCTTTTTGTACACTTGGCATCAATTTCATACATTTGGCATTTGTGGTACCTACTTGACAATAGTCGACTCTATTCAATTGTAATTGAAGCATTTCCGGATATTTTGCACACTTTTCTCATCAATTAAAACATATGAAAATTAAGAATTCCTTTTTCTCTTACATTAATTAATTCTAATTGATTTTGCTGCTAGGCAACAAAAATAAAGGTAAATTTTTAGTCTTTAGAAGAAAAAAAAATAAAGTAAAAAAATAAAAAAAATTTGAATAAAATTTATTTATGAATAGTTTTATCGCGGAGACATAGCATGTCTTCCGCCATCTACATGAACTAGTTCTCCAGTTATAAATGATGACAAGTCTGATGCGAGAAAGGCTATTGTGTTTGCTACTTCATCCGGATAGCCCGCTCTGCCCAAAGCATGAGTTTGTTTGCATCTGTTCAAAAACAATTTGTACTGTTCTTCTGTGTACCCAGCTCGTCTGTGTATATTAGTCTCTATTGTGCCCGGGCTTAAATTAAAAAATGTTTTAAGACAAAAAATGTTACGACATACTTTAATTATTTTTTTTCTTATCAGTTTTTGGTTTTAAAGTTTTTGGTTGAAAAGCAGTCTTTTCAAAAAATATTTTTTTTGTTGTAATTAAAGGTAAAATGTTTGATTTGTAAATCCCATCATATTAGTATTGACTTGACTTGAAATTGTGCTAAATTCTTATTTAATTGAAGCCAGACTTGTTTTTAGTCACAAGTCTTAAGTCAAGTCAATGACTTGAAAAACAATAAAAACTAATGTTTTTACATTTTTGATTTTAAAACTAAAAAATAAATAAACATTTTAGGATTATTTACCTAAAATACCGTGAAAACACAAAATTGAAAAATCAAGAATTAATGAAAATTTTTTAAATTAATGGTCAATTTTTACATTCTTCTAATTAATTGTAGTTAAAACAAATCAAAAACATTAATTACAGTCTATAAGCTAACATTACAATCAATGGTTCAATATAGTATGTTACCGTATCATATAACTCGTAAAAAAATCAGAAAAAAACTTCAAATTATTCAAAACAAAGCACTCAAAAATATTTTCAAAGTCAATTATTTATTTAATTTATTTGTTTTCTGTACCGAGCAAGAGCTCCTTCAGAATAAAGTAAAAAAAAAAGAAAAAAAAGAAAATAATGAATAAAAATAAAAATAGAGTTAATAAAATAAGATGAAATAAAAATAAAATAAATCAGCTAAAATAAAAAAAATTTAAAGTTTAAAAGACATATATTGAAATAGGTTTATACATGTGACAAAAGTTTATATAGTTGAAGGTTCATGAAAATAAGAGGAAATAATTAGGTAGCAATTACACAATGGAGTAGGGTATTCAATATATCTTGATTCGAAACCTTGTTTATATTCCTCCACTAGTCTGACAACCAATGGAATAGAATGACTCAGTCCTCGTGATGCATTATGTTGGAGGGAGTATCATATTTTAACTTAAGAATATATATGACTGCTGTATTTTGAATTGATTGTAGTTTTTTTATATTATTTTCTGAAAATGAATTCAAGCAAGGAAAGGAATAGTCTAAAATTGATCCGACTAAAGATTTATATAAATTTCCTAGTGTGTTTTGATTAAGACCCCATTTTTTGTTACTGTTAGTTATCATTTACCTTAAATGTTCTAGAGTCTAAAAAGGATCTAATCCAATGAGTCAAGTAATGAGGTGGATATGTCGACAATAGAACAAAGGCTCAAAAAATTAACAACAAACTATCTAACTCGCTCAACTTTATATGATGAAGATGTTGCAGAAATCGTAAACTCATACAACAACTCTACAATTAAACCGATTAAATCGATACTAAAATATCTCAATTAAACAAATTTTTTTTTATTAATCTTCAACTTTAATTTATGTTTAAAAAAACTTTTTTGATAATTTAAAGACTTTATAATTTGTAAATCTAGTAAATTTTTTTTGTAATTTGCTGAAAGGGGAACGTTCGATCTCCAAGCAGCTGGCCTAAATGGCTATTTGTAAAAAAATAAATAAATAGTTAACAAAAAAAATTGCCAAGATTTTTGGAAAACAAATTTTTTTTCTGCTGTAATAAATAATTTTTTTTATCTTTGTTTTAAATCTATTATAAAATTTTTTATTTTTTAATTTGTAGTAATTATTTTGTTTAATATTTAGTTGAATTTAATAAAATTATATGAAATATGAAAAAATATATTTAGAAATTTATTTCATTAAAAAAATTTTTAAGTTATTTTCTTTACTCAAAAAAAAAAATTTAAGCCAAATTTTTGTGACTTAGACTTAAAAACAAGTCTGATTGAAGCCATTCCAGAAGACCGATTAACACTTGTTTTATTTAATTTTATAAAATAATTATTATAAATTTAAAAATAAAAATTTAAAATTTTTTTTTAGTTTTTATAATCAAAAACTGGCTATACTATACGATACATTTATAAATGGTTGATAAACTTCAATTTGCTGAAGAATTAATTGAAGCATCAACAGTGAAAAAATTTAAAAATTAATTTAATAGCAATAGTTTTTTAAGTTGAAAATTTAATTTGGATCAAGTAATTTTAAAAAAAATTTCAAGTCCGACCAAATGACTTGTGACCGACAAATGAATAATAAAATGAATAATTCTAAATCCAATTACAGCATAATAATGAATGCTCTCTTCTTTTTGCCATTAAATGGTAAATTAGGAAGTAAGATGAATAAATACTTAGGTGAATTAGAAAAATGGCTTTTAAAATTGAAAGAAAATTTTATTTTTACCAATTTTTACGCATTAAAAGGGAGTCTAAGCTTTGGCAAACTAGGAAACCTTTAAATAAATCTTTAATTGGATCAGTCATAGACTATTCCTTTCCCTGTTTGAATTGATTATCTGAAACTAGCATTAAAATAGTATGATAATAGTAAAGATGGCATACTTAACAGAATTGACTCTCACATCCCGGTCTGCTAACTCTAAAGCCAAACATTTTGTAAATTGATCTAGGCCAGCCTTGCTCATCGAATAAGGCAACAAGCCTGGAAAGCTTTTACTTCCAGCTATGCTAGACACATTTATGACAGTGCCTTTCTCTTTAATCAAATAAGGCACACACAGTTTAGTCAATTTAACAACTGATCTTAAATTAACGTTCATTATTCGCTCATATTCACTTATTTCTGTGTTCATAATGCTGCTTAATCTAAATATAGCCGCGTTATTTACCAGTGTGGTCACCTTTCCAAAATTAGATATGCAGCTACCAATCATTTTTTCTCTAACTTTATCATCACATATATCACCGACCACTTTGACCACATTCGATTGACATCTAGACACAGTATCATCCAATGCATTTTCATCACGTCCCAAAACAACCACGTTTGATCCTAATTTTGAGAACAAAATAGCACTTGCTTTTCCAATGCCAGACGAAGCGCCTGTAATTATGGCCACTTTACCATTCAAACTAATCATCTTAAACAGTTTTAATAACTAGAATTTTTTAGCACTTGTGACATCTTTGCCGATATCACTCAATTAGGGAAAATAAAATAAATTAAATTAAATTCCAAACAGCTTTTAAATATTAAATAGCTTTTTTAATCGCTTTTTTTTTTAACTTTTTTTTTTTTTTTATTAAATTAAATAAAAGTAAATTTTTTATTATTTTAAAAATTTTAATTTTATCTTGGAGTCATGGCATGTCGTCCACCATCAACATGCACTAGTTCTCCAGTGATGAACGAAGCATTGTCCGAAGCTAGGAAAGCAATTGTTTGAGCTACTTCGTCACTGGTGCCGGGTCTGCCCAAGGCATGAGTGTTTTTGCAATTTTCTAAAAATTTAGCATATGCTTCTTCAGTTTGACCGGCTCTGCGGTGCAAATTGGTGACTATTACACCCGGATTTACCGAGTTGACTCTAACGCCCTTGTCCGCAAGTTCAAGTGCTACACATTTGGTGAACTGATCCAATGCTGCTTTGCTTATACAGTAAGGCAAAACACCTGGAAAGCTTCTCGTGCCAGTCACACTTGAAACGTTGACCACAGAGCCTTTTTCTTTTATTAAATATGGTAAACATAATTGGGTTAAAATCATGGCTGATTTAACATTTGTGTTCATTGATAAATCATAGTCTTCCATTTTCATATTTTCCAAACTTCCTCCCTTGAGTATTCCGGCTGCATTTACCTTTTGGTTTAAAAAAATTTTATTTATTTTTTTTTATTTAATTTTTTTCTTATTTTTAAATTTAAATTACCAAAATGTTTATGGTGCCAAATTTGTGAACAGCTTGTTCGACAATATTTTTACATGTATCTGCATTGCACAAATCGCCGCTTACTTTTATTATGTCATTTTTTAGTTCTTGATTGCAAAGTGTGATTGTTTGCTCAAGGGCCGCCTCATCGCGACCAACAAGCACAAGTTTTGAACCAAGTTGGGAGAATAGAATAGCAGTGGCTTTGCCTATACCAGAGCTGGCACCAGTTATGATCGATGTCTTATTTGCCAAAGTAAGCATTCTTGTATATTAAAGCGTCTTTGATTTTTACATCCAAATTTTGACTCTTTTTTTTATTGATCATGTGACCATTAAATTAATATTTATGTAAATTAATTATTTTTGCAAAAGTATTGTGCAAAAAATTTTTATTTTTAAATTTCAATCAGATTCAAAAAATTCAATATTTTTATTAACACTAGAAGACCCGATTTTTTTTATACCGTTAAGTCCCAAAATGGGTTTAAAAAACCCATTTTCTA
>VANL01001811.1:0-10474 GCA_006352455.1 Brachionus sp. 'Tiscar' | reverse complement strand
TAAATTTTAATTTACATCAAATTCGACACTCATGTCGCCGTTTTTTTTTCAATTAAAAAATTAAAAAACAATTTATTTATTAAAAAAATACAATAAGAATAATTATATACAGCACTTCAAAGTTCTATGGCTTTTTATGACAAAAAGAAAATTTACGTAAATTTACGAGAATTTTGACTTTTTTGCTAGTAAAAAATGGTAAAATTTTGTATATTAATTTTATTTAATGAAAAAATGCTTTTTAAGGACATTGTTTGACCTAGCAGTTTGACCAATCTTTAATATTACCTTTTTTCTTGGGACTTTAAATATCTTGCTGCTTGTAATCACAGCATTTACAAGTACAAATTTTTGATTTTCCTGTAAAAGAAAGCTTATTTTTGTACCAGTAAGTAGCTTTAAGTAAATAAAGAGAATTATAAATTATTTTTTTAAAAGAAATAATTAGAACTATTGAATTAAAATGACTACCTAATTAGCTTGCAAATGCAAAGCCAAGAGACCCGACCAAAAAGAAATAAAATTGAAGTTAGTGCTTATTTAGAGATCTCTGGATCAGCCTTTAAATTTAAATGAAGTGGAATGGGTGAACCCTCTGGTTCCAGCAAACTCACTCTCCCTCACCGGACCGGCCAGAGGCATCAGAGGTCATGCGAGAAGACTGTTCGACCAGACCTCCACCAAATGTCTACAAAGAGCCAATACACTCACGAACAGAGTGGTAAAATATTTCTTTCTTTTTCTTATTAGAATGTATTTCCAGTTTTTTTATTCTTGTAAAAATTAAATAACTTTTTTAACCCTAAAATTCTTATTGTATATTTCTATCAGTGTTTTATCTCATTATGTGCAACGAGCTACCATACGCGACCTCTCATGTAGGCCGCCTCCGCAAGCTAGTCTTGCTGTAGCTTTTTTTATAATAATAATAATAATAATAACCCTCTAAGGGAATTAAACCTTCAGACCAACAAAGCAAAACTTCCAATATCGCAACTAGTTCAAATTAAGAAACAACTCATGCTACTACTGTACAGCAAAATTAATTATCACCAAAGAAACGTGGTAGATAAAGGCTATCTTGGGACGAAAATTGTAAAATTATCAGGCAAAATAATTAATGTAAACTTTTGATTTTTTTTTTAGCTTAAATTAAGTGTTTAGAAAGTCTTTTAAAAAAATGTACAATGTTTAAATCTCAGTTGAAATTTTTTGAAAGCAAGAAAAAATTTAAAAATCAATTCATCAATAACGGGTTATGCATAAGTAAATGACGTAAAAATTTCGACGAAACTAATGGTTACTAAACTTAGAGCCTATTTCAATCATAAATCGCGTGGTTCAGAAAGAAAGATGGCTAGAAAGTTTAATTGCCACTATTCCATATATCGGAAAAATTTTAAAGAAGCATACAAACATCAAAATATATAAAAAACACAAGAGACCTTATTTAAATGCTAACCAGGAGAAAGCAGCCTGGCCAAAATCGCCAAATGCTTTCAAAATATAGCAGATATGAATTTATAATTGATGATGAATCATATTTCACTATTGGCAACACTGCTCTGTCAGGTAATAAAATTTTTATAGCAGTAACGTTAGCAAGGTATATTGCCAAAGAAATTAATCCAGCAATCGTACCAAAAACACAACCAATCGAAAATTTGTGGGGAAATTTGAAAGCTTAAGTTTATGAGGGTGATTGGAAGGCCAAAAATCTTAAGCAACTCGAAAACAAAATTCGCAATTTCCTGAGCAATATGGACCCAAAAGTTGTACAAGACCATGTCAAGACTGCTCGCTCTAGGCTCTTTATCATGCGTAGTCATGGAGTTCAATACCTTAAGTGATATTATTTTTTTTAAATAGGAGGGTTTAGTTTTGTGCCATTTTTTATTCTACATCCATTATCTCATTAGTCATAGTTACAATTTATAAATTAAAAGAAGCATTCAGAATAATTTTTGACTAAATTTTTTTATCTTAATTAATGACTGTTTGGTTCTTTTAAAATATTAATGTTTAACTCAGACAAATAGTTCAAGAAACAGTCTAATTAACTGTCATTGCTTCGAAGAAGCTTAACCCGTTAGGGTCGCAGCATTATACTTCTACTACTACTACATTGATATTAAATTATGAATTTAAAATTTTTTGATCAATTTTCAAATATTATCACAACTGAAATTTTTTAGAAATTTTAGAATTTGAGAGTATTTTATATGGTTTTATGGTTGAACCATATATGAAATTTGTGGTGAAATAAAACCTTGAAGTGCTAAACTAGGATTTTTTTATTTTTTTAGGCTGTAACAGTTTTTTTTAAATATTAAGTAATTATCTGTCTCTTTACTTCTTGTCTAAATTTCTATCTATTCTATTGTTCTAAGGTATATTGTCATGTTATTCTAATCTAGAGATTCAAATATAAAAAAAAATAAAACTTTCAAAGTAACATAACTATGAATGCGTTTTGAACTAAATTTTCAAATTATTAAAACTTGCTTTTTAATGAATTTTTCATGGTTGGCTGAGAGAAGAAGCTAGAAAAATTTTAATCTTCCATCTTATTTAAACTTAGCTAATTTTTTTTTCTAAAAGAATTTTTTTATTTTAAACAAGACATGCTTAAATAGGCGATTTAACATTTTTAAAAGTGATAAGTTGCCAAAACTTTCTGAAAACAAGAATTTAATAATATCAATAAATTGACACATTAAAACATATTTAAATATTTGAACACTTAGATTATTAATTCTATAGAAATAGCCGACTTAGACTAGAAATAATATAGCATTCTATTTAGAATTAATTATAGAACAAAATAAATATTTAAAATATTTAAGTTAACAAGTTTTAAAAGATAATGAAGCGACTTTAAACACAAAATTCGCATTTTTTTTGATCACTTAATATTTACCTTTAGTCTAGTTGTCTGTCTATTAATCTGTATTCATCTAAATCATCTTAAAATTATCATCCAGATCATGTCTTGGGACACAATCGTTTCTATTTGAGCTAATCAAAATGATTTTATCGAATAAGTTTAATTGAAACTTTTCATCTTGCCATAATTTATCTTTAAAATCAACATATGTAGTCTTTATAATCAATACATTACTCATGACCACTAGCTTAGCTATGTTATTTTTTTATTCTTCATTCAACTTTAATATTAGTCGAAGAAAAAAGCTTAAATTTAAAAAAAAAATGATAAGCAAAATTTCTTTTTTTTAATTAATAAGCAAAAATTAAAATTAAAATAAAAATTTTTTTTTTCAATTAAGTTAAAGTTTGTTGGGCTTAAAAGCTTGTCCTTTGTTTACTTTTCTAAAAGCATTCTAAATTCTTTATCTAAATCGAATTAAAAATTTTAAAAAATGTTTCCCTAAATCCGAATCCTGTTTCCCATCTTCGCAAGTCTAGCTTGCTAGCTTGTTGTAACTTATATTATTATTATTATTAAATCCAGAAAAAACTTTATTGAATAAAGAAAAAATATTTTTGCTTTAAATTTTTAATGTAGTCACAAAATAAAATTTTCAAAAAAAATACATTGATTTCTTCAATATTCTTGTTTTATTTTTTTTTTTAATTTTGATCAAAATTTTTAAAAAAAATTTCGATTGCTTTTGATTTTTAATTGAGTAGATTGTTTTTAGTTTTTTAAAATTCAAAATATAAATTAAACTAAATGATTCAAGAATAATCTTAATCTTTTTGATATTTATCAACCCAAGTGAATTATTTAAATCACTTTTTTTTAAAACTTAAAATTTTTTTGTCATTTATTAATTTTTTTTTAATAATACACTCAAAAAAGAGGGTTCAAACGAAGGCTAAGTGCCATTCGAACGTTCCCGAGATTTTCTCCGAAACTATTTTTAAATAAATAAATATAAACCCAAGTGAATATAAGTAAAAAAAATTTAACTCTTTTCTCTTTAAATCTAGTCATTTTTTTTCTTGTTTCGCTTTTAGTTAACAAAGAACTGCAACAAATAAATTCTTAGAAAAAAATTAAATTTTTTAATCTTCTCTCTTAATTAATTTTTAGTTTCAATTTTTTTCTTTCAAAAATTTCAATTATAAACTAAACTTGCAATAAATAACAAGTGATTTTAGAGTTATCTTAATTTTTGATGGTAATTAACGCAATTGAATAGAAGTGTTAAATATTTATTGTTTATACATATATTTATTTAGTTAAAACAATATTTGATTTTGAATAAAATAAATCTAAATTAGTTTATTTAAATAGTCTATTAGAAAATTATTAAAAAATAAGAATAAATTTTTAATTTACAAAATTTACAAAAATCACTAAATAAACATGTTATTTAAATAATTGAAAAATGGATTTGAAAATTTTACTAATCGTGCTCATACATAAATTGGCTTCGAAACCTGATTATTCTCGTAAATTTTGGAATTTTTAACTTTGTTTGTCAACAATTCTTGTTCTTTAGCTTGTTTTTTAAAATGTTTCAAATTATCAAATATTTCATTCACAGTGTATTCTCTTTTGAATGATGTTTTTTTTTGTTTTTCTTTGAAAAATTCCGAATTATAGTAATCCTTCTGGCTAAAATTCAAATTCTCATATGTGTGTGTAAAATTGTTCCTAGTTTTTATATTGGAAATTTTCTCTACAAAACTTGACATTTCTTCATAGATATTGTCATCTGGATCACAGCTATTCTCACTAATGCAGTCATAAGCAGTGAGAATCGATTCATTTATCTTCTTTACTTTATTCGCTTTTAGAGATTTGGTTTTTCCAGTGCTGTGAATTAAACGGTCATAAATATTTTCGGCTGAGTCAAAATAATCTCTCTTTCGTTTTAGACTAGAATTTTCTGTGCCTAAAAATTCCTCATCCAAAGTGGCATTGTGTTCTATTTCGCTAAGATAGCTGTATTCATGCAATGAATTGGTTAGACTGCCTGTCCCAGATGACGAGTAGCCACTGGTCGATTTGTCCAACAAGCTCTTTTGCTTTTTGTGCCTTGAATCAGTGAATTTGAGCGACTTTTTGCTCGCAGTATTGTCAATGCTGATTTTTAGGTGAATCCTATTGCTTGGAGTAACATTAACAATTTCCTCAAAGTCCGAGTCCGAGTCCTGAATGGGCAAGTCAATTTGTAGTCTGATTGATCTTCGATTCATGACACTGTCTGAATTTTTTTTCTGTTTGCTTGCCGAATACATTTAATAGCTTTTATTTAATCTAAATTTAAAAAGTGAAAAGATTAGAAGATTAAAAAATTGCTAATTAACTATTAGAATTAAAAGGCTTTAAATATGATAACGAGGAGCAAAAACTGCTTTAGCACATGACAAAACGCCTTTGAGCGTGTTTATGGTAATTTATAGAGAAAATTAAAATATAATGAGACTTATTATCTAACCAGCAAACTCTTGGCCAAATGACCAACTAAACTAATCATTTGTAGACAGGTGATTTACGTTTTAAGAAAAGCTAATCAAGCTTTATCATGATAAAACTATGCTTGCCATGTGCACACACACGGATGTTATTTTTTTTAATGTTTTCCTTATTGTATTTAATAAATAAAACGAAACAAAAAAAAAGAATTTAATTATATCTTTAGATAAATATTAAGATCAATTTTGATACAGTTCAATAAGCATTTATACAGGTAAGAAATTATTGTCATAACAAAAATAGGCGTGTGCTTAAGTGATTAAAGTTTGCCACATACTAAGATGTTTTTTTATTTTGACAATATTCTAAGTGGATTGAAAAAAAAAATTAAATTTGATTGAGCTCTTTTTGAGCTTGGTTTATTTGACAGTTGAATATGTGAGACATGCTGTGAATAAGGGTTGGAAAATGTCAAAATTTTGATAAATAGAGCACCTATTGATACTCGAGATTAATAGAATTTTTCTATCTATTGATTTTCGGTTTCTAATGAGCTTTTAATGACTTGGCTCAATCAATTGAAATTGAAATTTGTTTCTTAGGCAAAATCGCTTTGTTTTAAATCATTGCGTCACTTAAAGTCACATCAAAACCTGTCTCCTACTTCCTTCCTTAATTTAGAAACCAACTTTTTTTTCTATTATTGCACAACTGCTTGTGTAATTTAAATTTTCAGTTATTAAAAACGTTTTATCTTGAATAAACTTCGTTACAAGCAGAAATTCTAATCTTAAAACGCCAAATAAATAAGAATAAAAAACACTGCTCTTTTTCAGTACAAAAAAAAATTTTCTATCAATTTGTTAAATAAAAAAAATAAAATTTTTTTACACATCAATTTGATATTCTTCTAATCTTTTGTCAATCAATTTTTAGACAAATATTTTTTCTTTATCAAATAAAATATAAGCTAATTTTTTAAAAACTAAACTCTACATAACTTTACTTTTTTTAAAAAAAAATTTTTCTATTTTTTTTTTACATTGTGTGGTATCAAAAATCAATCATGTGACTGAAATTTTTTTAAATAAAAATAAGCTAATTTTAACTTATATTGCCAAATGGTCTTAAATTTTACATTCTAAATTGTTTTTGTTTCTACAGGACAGTACAGAAGGGTGTTAAGGTCTCCCTTTCAGCTATATGATGTGAGATTGGAGTGGATGTACCTTCTAAACTCGGACTGTATTCATGAAAATCTTGGCTAATTTTTTGGCAATGAATAATTTGTTAAAATAGAATAATTCTAACATAATAATTTGTAAAAAAAAAAAAAAAAGATTATAAAAAATTTATATTTTAATCAATTAATATTTTTATTAAGTCGATTTAACTAAACAATTGTTTACTTCACTTCTAATAAACCATAAACCTGATTTTTTGTGCAGATAAATAATTAACAAATGTTTCTTAAAATGACAAATTTTAGCCTAGGAAAAATTGAATAATTAAGCAATTAAAACAAGGCCAAAAAGTAAAAATTGCTTAATGATTGACTTGGCATCGAGAATAAATAAGGCCTGAGGTAAGCAAGTAATTAAGCAATTATTTATGGCCTGGCGAAGCCATTAAATCGTTATGTTATTAAGCTTGATCAAACGTGGTCACCAGCTAAATGTGATAAAATATGAAATTTTAATGAGATGAGAAATACTCGTTTGAAAAGTATTTATAATCATTTGAAAAGAGATTGCCGCTTGTAATTGTAAATTCTTGCGACAAAAACCTCAGGAATAAATAATTTTACAAGAAATGTTTACTTAATTGATCTTAAATTAAGTAGCATTAATCTAATATAATAAAATAAAAGCACAATTTATTATTCTTAAATATATTTCACTTAAAGTATACAATTACTAGCGTAATCGATACATCACTAATGAATTAAAGAAATAAGTACATTTAATCGTTTGATCAATTTGTTTGATTTAAAACGGATTTGTCTATGAACATTATTTGTCGACAATTAACAGGTTGAAAATGCGATCGGCTTTGATCCTATTTCAAATTCAATTTACTTTTACACATTCATAGTTTTATTTTTCATTCTTCAAATTTACTTACGGAAAATAGCCTATTTGACTTACAACCCATACACACTTACTTTGATTGCCATATCAAATTCTATTGTCTGTTTGTGGAATTCTTCGGTCTGTTACTTAAAATGAAAACACCGAAAATGACATGAAATTTTATCTAGAAATGTACCGAAAAGGTAGCCTCCACCCAAAATTAAAAAATTTTAAATCTGAATAAACAAAAAATTTTTTTTAATATATTTCAAAATCTTGAATGGGTTTAGTAAGTTTTTTCTCGCTGAAGTATAAAAACTAATAAAAATATAATCTTTTAAAATCAACTCTATGATTATAAAGACAATAAAATAAATAAAGTAAACAAAAAATTCTGTTTTTTTTTTAATAATTTTACAGACAATATCTTCTCACTTGAATAAAATAATAAAAATTAGAAAATATTTTTACTATTTGCTTCTTTTTTCTTTCTAAGAAGCAATAAAATAGATAAAAATTCTCAAGAATTTATATTGTATTCGATAATCTACAAGATAATTTAGATGTTTTATGTATAAACAGGATTCCAAAACAAATAATTAGAAAAAATTTTATCAAATTTTTTTTTTAATGATCAAAATAGATGCCACCCATTGACTTGATCTCTCTGGCTGTATGTGAACTATTCTCTAATCGTTAAGTGTTTTAAAATACTTGCTGAGTCGGATCAGTGAATTGTTTATAAATTTGTCATTAATTGAAAACAGTTTATTAGAATTTAAAATTAATTGTGTTTTTATTTTTAGTTATTCTTATCATATTAGAAACTATATTAAAAATATTGATCTAACACATTCATAATTTTAGTTCAAATCCCGAACGAGTCAAATATTATTTACTCATCTATGAAGCAAAAAAAAAATTTCTAAAAAAACAACTTATCCGTATAAATGTAATTTATTTTAACTTAATTATGAGTTGATTGATGAGATGGTAACAAACGTTTTTCATTGTTTCTAAAACTGAAATAGAACTCTCTGGCGACATTCATGATACGTGTTGCGAACCAACTCTGTCAATGCTCACTTATTCTTTCCCTCGTACTTAATTTTTGTTGAGGTCTAGTGAATCATATTTAAATTTAAAAAAAAAGCTTTTTATATTTCCCACGTTTTTTTGTTTTATAAATAATGTTAAAATAAATAAATGTTTACTGAATTAAGTCTTTCAATTAACTGTCCTAACCAAATAAACAATTAGACTAAGTTAACCCAATAAGAGTCTACAAAAATGGTGTCCCTAGATCTCAACTATTTTTTTTAACTAGATCTCAATTATTTTTTAATTTGTAAATTTACAAAAACAAAACCTTTGAACAAAGAACTAAAATTTGAGTCAATTAGACAAATTTATTATAAGCATAAAGTATTCTTTGTCAAACAAATTTTCAATAACCAATTATGTAAAAGCGTATTTGAATACTTAAGGAAAGATTATAAGATATTTGATAGAGAGAATTCTTCTTTTATTAAACAGCTATCAAAAGTAGAAGATCTGACTCATATAAATTTCACTGAATACGATTTAGCATTCAGTGTTCTTTTGATTGAATGGAGCAATTCAATTATTTTTTCTTTTTTGTATATAACATACTGAATTTTTTACTTAATTGTAAAATAGATATTTAATTGTATATAAAATTCTTATTTCAATTTATCCATGGGACTTAAACTTTAAATTTAAATAAAATAAATGAACAAAATGATCAAAATAAATACCGTATTCCCTCGTTCGATATTGCAGCCTCACAACCCGAAATACAACTTTGGCGCAGGGAATAAATACCATCTCGCCCATGTTAAAACATTCTTAACTTACACCGCATGCGTCAAAGATGTATTTCGAGTCTTGGATCACGTTAGAAGTAAAGTTTTTTAATTAAATGCAGCATTAACAAAAGAGTTTCTGTCATAAATATAAAAATTATTTTTTTAAATATTTTTATTTGAAAAATATGATAAATATTTTAAAAATTTAATTTTTATTAATTTTTCAAGTCAATTTTAAATATTTTTAACAAATAATGCCGCGTCAAAAATCAAATTTTAGTATTTTTTTTAAATCAAATAATAAAAATATTTAAAAAAATAATTTTTATATTTATGACAGAAACTCTTTTGTCTTTTGTTATTTCGGGTTGTGAGGCTGCAATATCGAACGAGGGAATACGGTAATATTAACGATATATATTTATTTAAAAAATAATTAAGACGAAGTCTTGGACATTTGGAATGGAGGCTTAGTCCTTCCTTTCATATATATGATTTACCTTTTATAAAAGATTTAGTAATCTGAATGTACTAAAAAAAGGCAGAACGTCGGATTGACGGACCGTCGTCATTACCTCTTTGGATGATGGGCTCGTAATAGTTTGTGAATTATTTAAATCATTTTTATTTGTGTGTGGTTCAGACGCTTTAAAAAGCTGAATTAATTGTATCAAAGCGGGTTTTGAATCAAGATACATCGAATATCCGACTCCATTGTGTAATTTCTACCTAACGAATTCTTCTTTATTCCCCTGAACAATCAAAAATTTAAAAATATGTATCTCTCTATTTCAATAAAGATGATTTTAATTTTCCTCTATTTTAATCTATTTTATTATATTTAAATATTTTAAAATATTTAGTTATAAAATTTAATAAGAAAAAATTTAACAAACAAAAAAGAGTAATTTAAAAAAAAGCACTTTTCGATCACGAAAATGTGTTTCCGCATATTTTGCCAATACTTCTTTTTTACTTTCTAAATTATCCAGATGTTTACGACTTTCTAAATTTCAAAATTCTAGCTCATCTTCATTTAACGCTCTCACTGATTTTATATAATCTTCCCAAGTTTTCATTTTTTTAAAGTTAAATTAACGAAAAATAAATAATAATAATAATAATAGATTTAATTTTAGAGAGATGAACTCTCAAGGTTGTTCCGAAGCAAGGCCTCATACAAC
>VANL01001810.1:0-10483 GCA_006352455.1 Brachionus sp. 'Tiscar' | reverse complement strand
TTTAATAACAATTATTGTACAATTAGATTTAATTCTCAAATCAATAATTTTTAATCAATAAAACGTTTAAAACGTTTGAAACTCAAAAATTTAAAAAATCAAAGACTTTTTTTAAATCCATTTTATCTTATTCCAAGTAAGAATTACAAACACCAACTCCATATTCTATAAGAGGTCTAACCAATCATGTGTTAAGTAACTTTACTACATCGCTGTTCAAAAATTTATAATTTTTCCCATTTATTTCCAAAACTCTATTCACTATGCTGGAAGAGGAGCTAACATGAGCCCCTCATTTTAGACTGCTTTAAAAAAAAGACACACAAACGCTTATCTAATTTTTTTTCTCTAATGACTTTCTTCCACTTAAAAAATTTCTTAACCAATTTAATATTTTTCTTTCAAATCCATAAGCTGTTAACTAATAAAGCAGCAGTAGTAGATGTGAAACCTTGTCAAAGACTTTGGTGTATGCAATAATATCAATCTGATTACCAGACAATTTTAAGCTTGAGATTAAATCAATTGTTAATAAATTTATGGAGCATGACGTTTTTGGAACGAAACCATGCTGAGATTTCAACTATTCATTTTATTAAAAAAATAGAATTAAAAGATACAATAATTTCAACTCATTTTTTGACATTTTCAATTCTAATATTAGATAGATTTTTTATTTCTTCTTTAAGTTTTGAATGATTTGATTTGTTAGATGCCCGTCAATTGATGATATATTTCACTTAACATATTAAAATTGCTCTAATGATTAAAATCAACTACTTTCATAAGATTTTTTTGAATTAATGGAAAAAATCTTAATATAAACGATTCTAAATTAGAAATAATATTATTTAGTTTGAGTAAATCAAAACTATAGTATTAGCTGAATATGACTTTTTCGACCACAGATTCTTATTCCTAGTTCATGAAAATAACATACATAACAAGTTCATAATGGAACACAGTGCAACATTCAAATGTTCTTGTTGTATCTGTCTCTTTTGTTCTTCCACAATCAATGGTCAATCAAAGTCAGTTGACACCTTTTAAAAGTCAATTTAAAGTTTTCAACTTAAGTTCTTTCAAGATTTCTATATTTGATTTATAGTAGAAAGTAATTCAGAAGTTGTTTGTCGCAGAGCCATTAAATTTTTCTTTTAACTATTATAAAAAATGTATATTTTAGAAGCGCATACTTTTTTCACGGTTTCTTTTTTAAACATAAATGTTAATAAATTTTGAAAAATTGATTTTTATAAAGCCCATAATTTTCTTAACTAATTTTCATTTAAATTCCACTATTTTAATAAAATTATTATCTGACTTTAAACAACTAAAAAAAAATTATCACTTCTCTAGCTTAAGAAAGTAAAGTTTTTTTAACGATTGGCATATTTTATTTTCTACATCTTGGATACTACTGTCCAATTTTCCAAAATAAATTGATTTTAAATTTAATTTTTTTATTCTTTGAGAATATGATATTTTTTTTAAATAAAAATTCATCTAATAAATTTTAATTTAACTTTAATCTTAAATTTATTTTTGGCTTAAACAATTCTTAAAGTTTCTTTTATCAAGAGTTAAAATAAATTTCAATTTTTCTAAATTTATTTTTAATTTTTTTTAATTAAAATTATTTCGATCAGGGATCGAACCAAGACATTTTATTTAAAAGAAGATGGTTTTGGCGGGTTGAAATCTTTGGCCATATAATTTAGGATTTCGTTCATCCAAGCAGTCGATTAGATAGTGAATAGATGCTAAGTCAGGCCAAACATGGTGAAATATGGTGAAAGTCTCGATGATTCTAATTTATGAATGGAAGACCAACTTTTCTTTGGTGGACATCAAATTTCCTAGCTAGACTTCTTTGACTCACTTCAGCTCGGTTATTGGTTAATCTTTTCAGTTTTTTCTTCGTTGCAGTTGTCCAGGTGGTTTTATCACCCGTTCCTTTATTGTCCTTTGCTGGCCCTCCATTTTGAATACTGTTGATGGTATTATAAATTGGACTTTGAGCAATTCCTTGCTTTATTAAGTGGGCAAAAAGGACAATTTTTTTTCAGAGTTTGTTTAGATTTTTGACAGAAATACGAAAAAGTTAAAAGATTGGAAGAAGCTAATGACTTGGATCAGTTGATTACGAAATTAAATCTGTTTCTTTTGCTTCATCTTTATGTGTATCTAAAGTACGGGTCTTGCAAACCTGAATATGAATAATATTGAAAATCGAATATCAGTGATTTTCAATATCAGTTAATTGAGGCAAGTTGAAGTTTCTGATCAAAATTTTTATGCTCATGTTCAAAATTTATCTTATAAAAAATTTTTAATAATGTATGAAATGATAAAATTTAATTAAGACTGTTAAACCATATCTGAGTGTTGTGCATAATTTTGCATGCAGAAATTTTTTGCAAATGTGCAGTTATAAAATACTAAGTTTAATATTGAATGTTAACTTTGAAAATGTGTCTCTGTATTAAATTTTATAATTTCAAACATTATTAAAAATTTCTTATAAGATAAATTCTGAGCATGAGCATAAAAATTTTGATCATAAACTTCAATTCGCCTTTATTGATTGAAATTATTTTTATTATTATTTATTAGATCTAAGCCTATGGGCAAAAAGTAAAATAAGGAAAAAAAAATTAATTTAAAATTTTGTCTCCTTAAATTCAAAAATAAAGAGTATTTAATTGAATAAAAAAATTATTTTTTTAATCTTTTTATCAGTTAATAACTAATCTAAATAAAAAATGTTAAACATGTTTTCTTCAGCTTCTCTTTAACATTAATAACATAACCAAGTCCATCTTTTTCAAGCCACTTGATATTTTTTTTTTACATTTTTTACAACTAAGACTCTTAGTTGTAAAAAGAGTTCAAAAATTTACCGATAATGTTTTCGGATGAGAAATTGTTCGCAGTTGACGGGGGCTTGAATAAACAAAATCAGAGAATTTACGTCATTTCACATGAGGAAGCTGATTTAAAAGGAGGTTAACTTAATTTTCAAAATTTTAAATTTTAAAAAATCTTAGAAATCTTAAATTAAATAAGGTTTATATGGTGTTTCTAAGTTTCCACTATCTGTAATGGTTTGGATAGGCTAAACAGAAAAAGGACCAACGAAGCCATATTTTTTAGACAAAAGTTTTTTAAAACAAATTTTATAAACACAAAATTTTATTAATGATTTAAGATGAAACAATTATGAGGCCAAACAAGTTTGCCAAAAGGGAGGATTTTATTGAAGAAATTAAAAGAGGAGTCGAGCGAGTACCAGTTGAACACATAAGAAATGGAGTTAATAGTTTTACAAAATGAGTAAGAGATTTTGAAGAAGCCTATTGCCATAAATAAAATAACAACAAAATTAAAAAAAAAATAAAATTTTTGTTTAATTTTAATTCAATTATTTTTCATCAAATCCTTGTACAACTATTAAGAATTATATATTATTTTGTAGCCTAAGATCTTAGCTTTTAAATGATATACTTTACATAGAGGCTTCATATTAAAATCGTTGAAATATTTATCAAAGAAAGGGACCATATCTTTAATGTAAAAAAACTCTTAAAAAAGTGCCTTGAATCAAACAAAAATATTAATAAGCTATTCATTCAATAGCTAATTCTCTATTTAATATGTGTGTAAAATTTCAGGTCAATATCTAATTCTGGTCGAAAGATATTTGAAAAAAGCGATCATTTTACTGAATTTTCACTTTTTCATAAAATCTTAAGATTTTGTTGTTTTTTTAACATAACTCCTTCAAAAATCATCCGATTAAAACAAACAATAGCTCATTTTAATCAAGATAAAATTCTGTACATATTGATATATTATACTTGTATTCGAATTATCTTGTTCACCGAGGACAATTTTGGGTCAGGCTATGTGTCACACCTGAGCATAGAGCATGCGAAAAAATTAACGAGCTAAAGATTTTAAAAAAATCAAAAGACCAATGTTGCATTTTTAATATAACATTAAAAATTAAAAAAAAAAACAATTCTAAAAACCGAGTCTCCTTTTTTTTTAAATTATTATTTATCATACTTATAAGTGATTAAAAAAATTTTTTTTGCTATTTACAAGTTACAGTTAATTAACTAGCCTAAAAAAAGAATTTGAAAAAAATTTAATAATAAATTTTAACTTACTTTTGCAAGTTCAAATTAGCTTAACTTAAACAATTTTTATTATTTGGAAAAAAAAAATTAAACATGCTTGTGCTGGGTTTAGGAAATAAAAAAAAATTTGTATTTTTATAACTTTATTTTATGAATTTAGGTCTGTTTTTGTCGTGTTTTGCAATTTTTGTACATTGATAGTTAAAGGGTTAATTTAATATAAAATAAATAATATTAATAATAAATAAATATTTACCAATTATACCAATTTTCCATTTTAGCTTGTTCAAGTTCCAAGCTATCAATTAAGCTTAGTAAATGTGGATAGGATTTGATCTTAGATCGAAGACCATTATGCCAGCTTTCTAGATTGTTGTTGGTGCGTACCGGCTTTGTACGCTCAAAGCAATTTCAGTCAATGCTAAATCTAGGATGTTTACGGCTAGGCACTTTGGTTCGACGCTTATATAATTTTCTTCAAAATAAGAGAATAAATTTTTGAGTTCATTTGGAACACTTTCTTGTATCAAAACAAATGCGCCAATAATGTCTTCGCGAGGAACAAATGTTAGAGCAGCCAACATTTTGCAATATAATCTGATCTTGTTGTATTTTACAGTCAAATCAGAGTAAGCAATTGAAAGGCCATTTTCCTGTAAATTGATTGTCTAAGATGGGAAAAGCAACCATTAATCTAGATCGATACTTTTTCAACAGAATTATGTAATGTAATTTCAAAATCACATAGGCTTATGTCAATTAATTTTACAAAAATAAAATAGTTCAAAAATCAATTAATTAAACAAGAGTCAATTTTAAATAAAAGAAATCCATAAAATTGAAAATTTTTCAATAGATAAAAAAAAAAATCTAAAAAATCATTTGGCTTAGTAAATTTGAAAATTAAATTTATAGCGTAATCACGTGATCAAAAAAAACAAACTGATGGAAGGTTCGCTCGAAAGTCCATGCAAGTTTCAACGTTGGACTTTTAAAAATTCGGTTAAACTGTATCTAAAAAGGTTGGAAAGACCTGTTAGTTATCATACCATCTTCTAACAACTGAGAAGAGTACTCAACGAAACAGAATTCAAACAAATTACAGCTGTTTATAATTTTTCATCGAACAAAATATGGATTGTTAAATTCCAACAATTCCAATCATGTACTAAATAATCTGATTGAACCAATTACTGTTTCAGAAATTACATGCTCTTTAAAAAAAGTTAAAAGAAGTGTCAGGATCTGGTTTAGATCGCATCCACAACTTGATGTTAAAAAATCTCTCTTATGAGAATTTAGTTGAATTAGGTAATCTTTTTAACATGAGTTTGGAACAAGTAAAGTACCAAAATCGTGGAAAATAGCTTGTATAACTATGATCCCAAAGAAATCTCCTCTCACTGAGGACCCTTCTGACTATCGTCCTATTAGTATCACAAGTTGCCTTGTTAAGTTACTTGAACATATTAAAAGAATATACCATTTTCTTGAAAGAAATAACCTACTTATTAATGAGCAATCAGGATTTAGAAAACATATAAGCACAGGGGATAATCTTTATTTTCTTATACAAAAAGAAGTAGAGTCTTTTAATAAAATAAAAAAGTCTGCTGTTTGTATTTTGACATTTCCAAAGCCTTTGATAAAATTTTGCATGGTAGACTAATTAAAATCAATCTTTCTCCTTATCTTATTTACTGGATCAGTACATTTTTCGATTCCAGATCTTTTATAGTAAAAGTAAATGGACATTTGAGTGACCAATACTTAATTAAAGCAGGGGTTCCACAAGGATCAGGAATTAGTCCGCTTCTTTTCAGTATTTTCATAAATGACGTACCTAAGAGAAATAAAACTAATAGCCAATACTCTTCTTTTTGAAAATGACTTGGCTACGTTTTTTATTTTTAAAAAGAAAGGAAATCTCGAGAGATTAATTAATAAGTACTTAAAAGAAATTGAAAAATGGCTTTTCAAATGGAAAATGAAAATGTCTGTTGAAGAGTATTATATTAAAATATAAAGTAGCATTAAAAGTTACACATAGTTAGTATTATAGTTAGTACATGGTATTATAAGTTATAATATTATAGTATGAAAACAGTAAAAGAAAAAGTTAAGTTAATAAATAGAAAAGTGTACAAAATGTGGTTCGAATTAGATATAAAATTGGATTAATATTGTGGTTGACTAACGCATGCGAATAAAACTATAAATGTTGAGGTAGCAGACATAACTGCTTGGTTGCAGCAATATCTGCGTATGCGCGTTAGTCAGTCACAATAAAAAGAAACTGATTGAATCAGATGGTGACTTTTTGTGTTGTCTTTTTCAAGACACCACAGTTAGAGGTAACCGGTTTTTAACGGAAGGAATTTCATTTGTCCTTGATTCTGACTGATAAATTCCCGATGCTATTTATTTGGCTGAGTTTAATTTAAAAAAATTTAAAAGATAAAAGATTTTGACTGGGATTGACTTGAGACTTGTGATTAATAAAAAACTCTGTTTATTTGACTAACTTTATATGATATTATTTAATACATTAATAAATAAAACTCAACAAACTGAACAAAATGATTAAAACATGATATTAAATTAAATATAGTTTGTCAGATTTTTTGTTTAATTCGAGGTAAATTTTTTTTTTTAGATAATATTTTACTAGCGACCTGATAAAAAGCGCCATCTTTTTTAATAAGAAATTAAAATTTTTAGTTTTTTGATTTTTTACCCTAATTTTGTCATTTTTTGTGACTTAAAAAAAAATAAATTTAAATTTCAAGTCAAGTCAGTTACTTGTTTTTTAAAAGATTTACTTTTTTTTATGAGAAAATTGTAATGGTTTTAATTCTATAATTTTTAAACTGACTTGGAAGTCTCGGTACAATACTGATTATAAATGTGATATGACACGCAGTCAAAGAACATTCTAAAATATTTTAATTATTTAAACATATTTTCATGGAACATTCTATAATGTTTTTAATTATTCAAGTTAAACAATATGTTATCTGTTTTTTTAACTTTTTATGAATTTTTATATTCTATCACTTAACTTCAAATGCTGAGTTTCTTAAATATTAATTAAGGCGAATTATTATAAATAGTCGCTACATTTTATAAAAATAAAAATATTAAACAACCATCCACTTTAACTATCCACCAGCCTAACATAAACAAATAATTAACTTTGTTGTACATATTTGTTTATTCTACTTAGACAATTGGCTTTGTTTGGCCAATTAAGTGCTCCATGATCTAGTTTTAAGAAGCAAAGATAAAAAGTTTTGTTTATAAAAAAATTAATAAAGGCTTAAAATAATTAATTAAAAAAAAAAAAATCTAAAGCTAAATTTTTGATTTTTTCAAATTAAACAAAAAAAAATATATATTAATCTAAACTCTTTTTTTTTCAAATATGAATGGAATAGAGAAGATCGTACACGCTTGCTCATTCAAAAAATTCATGTCATAAATCTCACTTAAATTAAAATTTTATATGCCATATGAATATCATCTAAACACGTAATAAAATTATTATTATTTTTTTTTTATTTATAAAATAACTTGAATAATTTAGTTCTGGATTGTGGCGTTGATAGAAATGTTTCGGACAAACTCGAGCGGATCGGACAGGTAATAGACTTAAGACTAAAGTGCTTAGTTGATAATTTATTTTCAAATTTTGAGTGGCGATGAAGTATCGGACAAAATTGGCGCTCAGAATCTCAAGCGAACAGTGAGCCGAACCAGAACGACTAGCACGTCGGAAAAAGATGGCAACATACACATACGTGGCTCAAAGACCATATACACGGCCGGTCGTCCACCTTGGTACGACTCGTCAGGCCAGATGAAAGAGGCTCTGGTCGTCGGCTTGTGTGGCGGCAGTGCCTCGGGCAAAACAACAGTCGCCAAGCGTATCATCGAAGAGCTAAACGTCCAATGGGTCTCCTTACTCAGCATGGACTCGTTCTACAAGGTCCTTAGCGAAGAACAGCATGAGTCGGCCAACCGTAATGAGTACGACTTTGACCATCCAGACGCTTTTGACTTTGATCTAATTATAAAGACTATAAACGAGCTGAAAAGAGGCAAACAAGTCCACATACCAGTGTACAATTTTACCACTCATTCAAGAGAATCTCGCACCAAGACTGTTTATGGCGCCAATGTCGTCATATTCGAGGGCATAATGGCCTTTGCATGCAAAGAACTAATTGATCTAATGGACATAAAAATATTTGTTGACACTGATGCAGACATTAGACTGGCTCGTAGACTCAAACGTGACATCACTGAACGAGGCAGAAACATTGATTCGGTAATTGCCCAGTATAACAAGTACGTCAAGCCATCGTTTGAGTTCTACATTGCGCCGACAATGGCTTATGCAGATATAATAGTGCCCAGAGGTGGCGACAACTCAATTGCTATCGATCTAATTGTCAAGCTTGTTCATCGAGAGTTGAATGTGCGCGGTGGAAAGTTTAGACTTGATCTGGCCAAGCCAAATCATAAAGCTGGCGAGCCTTTGCCGTGCTCGTTGCACAAAATAGACGACACAAAACAAATAAGATTTATGCACACCATTATTCGCAATCGTGACACAGCACGTGATGACTTTATATTCTATTCAAATAGACTAATGCGTATTTTGATTGAGCATGCATTGTCATTGCTTCCGTTCGAGGATGTAATAGTTAATACGACTGCTAATCAACAGTATGAAGGAAAGAGACATGCCAATGCCAAAGTATGTGGTGTGTCGATTTTGAGAGCAGGCGAGTGCTTGGAACCGGCTTTGTGTGAAGTGTTCAAAAATGCCATAATAGGAAAAATTTTAATCCAGACAAACGAGATGACCGGCGAGCCAGAATTGCACTACTTACGCTTGCCGAGTGACATAAAAAACATGATTGTGCTGATAATGGACGCCACGTTGGCCACGGGAGCTGCGGCCATGATGGCTATTAGAGTTTTGCTCGACCATTCCGTAGAGGAAAAAAACATTATTTTAGTTTCGCTTCTAATGGCCGAACAGGGTGTTCACAATGTGGCCTATGCGTTTCCAAAAGTTAGAATTGTCACCACTGCTGTTGATCCTGAACTAAATGACTACTGCTATATTATGCCTGGTATGGGTAATTTTGGCGACAGATACTTTGGAACAGAAAAAGACGATTTTTAAATAATTGAAAATTAGCCTAACAAAAAAAATTATTAATTTTAACTCTTGTTTTATCTCACACTCAATAAAAATATTTTAATTGTTATCTAAGAAATAAAGATTAATAGATATTTGATTCAGGTTGTTTGTTAATTTTTATTGATTTTACAATCATAAATAAATTAATTTAAATTTTATTTAAAATTTTATTAAATGTTAAAAAATATGTGTGTTTTTTTTTTTCCTTAGAATAAACTTATTACTTTATTTCATTAATACGATGTCACTTTTTTTTTAGATAGCAACATTGATGGTAGTTATAAAATGAATGTTTTCGATTGGGTTGAGATCTGGTAAACGTCCACACCATGGCAGAACCTGAATGTTCTGTTTTTTTTTAACCAGTCGCTTTCTGAATGAGCAGTATGTGTCGTAGCCCCATCTTGCTGAAAAATCCAAGGGTTATACCGTAAACTCGTGTTCACGACTCTAAGAGTAAAAGCCAAAACCTCCGCTTTTACTCTAATTGAAATTGTCTTTTACTCTTTATGGCCAAAGATTGAGTTTTTGGAAAAACTAAAAAAAAAATAAAAAATCCCATCCTTTGCCATAAAGAGTAAAAGACAATTTCAATTAGAGTAAAAGCGAGATTTTGGCTTTTACTCTTAGAGTCATGAACACGAGTTTACGGTAAATAGTTAAGAGTTTATTAATAAAAGTTTTATATTTTTTTTTATTTATTTATATTTTTCTGTGTCGAGGTTAAGCTCCTTCAAATTAAAAAAAAAATCAAAATAAAGTAAAATGGAATAAAATTCTATTTTGTTAACTTATTATAGAGATAAGAAAGATCTATTAATTCTCCCTCATTAAAAACTTGGTTTTGTTCAATAAAGTTTTCAATATTCTCAAAATTATTTTTTCCTTAACCTTCGGCTCATCAACTAGTTCACAGGGTCAAGTGGAATTGAAATTATATATTGATCAGTGAAACGTTCGTCTGTCTCAAGCCCATTTTCAAAATCAATAAAAGTATTAAAATCCAATGTTTCTGATGATTTATAAGCAGACTTCGATAAGGGGCTTTGTGAATTTTGGAACAAAAAAACAAATACAAAAATTTTAAATTGTAATAACTTTTTTTCCTTAGGTCTAAAACTGG
>VANL01001809.1:0-10487 GCA_006352455.1 Brachionus sp. 'Tiscar' | reverse complement strand
AAAAAAAAAAAAAAAATGTCCGTGTTTTTTAGATTATAAACTTTAGCTGTATGTATACATCTTTTTTCTCTTTTTTTGTTTTCCAAATCTTCTTCCAACGCTGGACCTCCGAGCCTCTCTCCTATTTGCATAAAAAAAAAAAAAATAATAATAAAAAAAGGTAGGTTGTATGAGGCCTTGCTTCGGAACAACCTTGAGAGTTCATCTCTCTAAAATTAAATCTATTATTATTATTAAATTTAAGCATCTATGGTAGTAACAAATGGTAGTAAGAAACATGCCTGCTAGTATTAATTATTCTATTTCCTTTTAAAAAAAAGATTGAACTTTTGAACTTATTTCAATCAAAATAATTCTTAATTTATTTATTTGTTTTCGATACTGAGCCAAAACTCCTTCTGATTAGAAAAAAAAGTTAAATAAGATAAAATAAAATAAATTAAAATAGAAGAAAATTAAAATTAGGTATATTGAAATAGAGAGTTACATATTTTTAAATGTTTGATTATTCAGGGAAAAAAGTAGAAATAGTTAGGTAACAATTACACAGTGGAGTCGAATATTCGAGATATCTTAACTGGAAAACTGATCTATATTCTTCAGCCAGTTCGATAACTAATGGAACAGAGTTACTTAGACCAATCCTAACATATCTCTAGTAGATTCGAGATGGTTAGTAATTTAAGTTTATTTAAAGCCTCATGATGTAAAATGTTGGAGGAAGAATCAAATTTTAGTTTGATAATAGACCTAACAGCAGAGTTTTGAAAAACCTGTATTTTTTTAATATTGATCCAAATATTAAAAAATTACAGGTTAGTCAAAACGCGTTCTAATCCAAGTACTTTGCAGAGTTTTTGCAGACATGTATTTTCGTATTAAACAAAGTTGCTTAGAACATTTTTCTTAGAACATAAACAATCAACATCAAGCATCAAGCATCAAGCATCTTCCAGAACTGAATTATTCCTGAAATTAGATGAACTTCACAAATCCCCTAGTGTTAAAATTTAGACCTCATTTTTTGTTAGATCTTTCTTTAATTTCGTCAACCATAAATAAAAAAAAGTTATCGCTTTTATTCGCTTCTATCCTATAAAAATTAAACTAATTTAAACTCATTAATTTTCTGTCAAATACTATTTAATCGATTAGGCTTATAATTAACAAATAAATAAATTTATCTTTCAATTTTAGGAGATAGATGACAAAATGCTTTGAAAATTTAATAATTAAATGAATTATTGTGAAAATAATAAAGTTAAATTGATATCATATGAATAAGTGTTTTTAGAGTAACTGAAAGAAATATATTCAAAGAATATAAATTATCTAAACCGATATAACTTTTGTAACTTTGGTGTCTATTTTCTGCCTTTCAAAAAATTTTTTTTTTTCTTTTATTTCCTTTTCAAATTTCAATTATTTAACTATATTTTTTAATTCTTATTTTATTCAGTAACTTTTATTTTAATAATTTTTTTTATTTATTTTTATTTTTCTCTGAAGGAGCTAACGCTCGATACAGATTTACAAATAAATAAATAATCTTGTTTTTCGCTTTATTTGCAATCACCTTAGTAAAATAGTGAAATTTTAATTTTAAATTGATATCTATCAACTTATACGACAAACATGGATATTAATGCTTTCCAATTCTAAATGCTTACCTAAATATTTATCATGATATTTTAGTGTCAAATTTAAAATAAGTATTCAGCAATAAATCAGTCCAAATTTTCTGACTTGGAAAAATTCAATTTCAAAAGGCGATTTACTCTTTGATTTGAATTTATTGAAGATACTTTTATTGACACTATTATTGTTACTTTAATTTACAGTGGAACATAAAGCGCCACCTTGATTGTTCTTTGAAGCTGTTTCTGATATAATCCATTTGAGTTTCATCTAATTCAGTCCCCGCTGTTGTGATCTAGCTCATTTAAATCGAATAATTGATATACTAGATTTTGAACACAGATTTAGATATTATGACTGTCTTACATGTTTTATTTTATTACAAGTAATAAACAAAATTTTCTTTATTTAATTACCCGCTTGAAAAAATTTTAAGTTTTCAACAAATTGATAAAATAACCTATACACTTGCTCTATCAGAGTACATAAACTTTTAAATTATATTTTCAATTTCATGAATAAACCCATTAAAAATCTAATCAAATATAATTTTACTATTTGGCTAAATTTAAATTAGTATTTAGATTAATTTACATCGATGAGCCAATTTTGATAATCCTAGAAAAAATTTAAAGTCATATGATATTCGGCTTAACAATCTCCATTTGTAATCATAATTTTGTCTTAAGCGAGCATAAATAAATAAAAAATTCTCAAATCAATATTTGAGCCTATACGTTTCAATAGTGATGAAGCTTATAAATGAACGTATAGAATTCAATTCGAATATTAACATTGAAATAGATTATTCCGAGTCAAATAGCTTGATTGATGAAGAAGAAGAAACACTAGAGAAACAAAAAAGTCTAGGAAATCGCACACCCGAATTGACAAACAACGATTTTTTGTCGATATCGGAGCGTTTAAAAAACTATCAACAACAAACATTTAACAAACAAGTATCTTGCACAAATATAGATGATAGCGACCGGTTAATAATAATGAACCGGGAGCCGCCTCTGCCGACAACAAGTCAAGCCAAATTAGACCTTTTAAAACAACTAAATTTATTCATTTTGTTAAATAAACAGCACGAAAATACACAACAGTCTAAAATGGTTTATTTAAAAAATGATTCGTTTACATCACCTTCTTCTTCAACAACATCAACTTCATATCTGTCTTCTTACTCATTTGAATCTAAAGATAACATAATTGCTAATAACAATAATAATAATATTAACAATACGAATAATAGAAATAAGAAAAAAATTAGGACTGTTATTAGAAAAAAGCAGAGCTTGGAACGTGTTGATAAAATAGAATGTGAGTATGAAGAAGATGATGATGAATTGATTGAAGACGACTCTGACTCAAATACGAAAATGCCTGCAAGTAGAATTATTTTCAAAAAGCTCAAGCCGCTTATACCAATTACTTCATATGACAATAGTGACAAATTCATTGGAAGAGAATGGCTGTTTAAAGAAATTGACAAAGTAAGAATTTGACGTTTTAAAAATTTTTAAAAAAAATTTTTTTAATTTTCTAATTAAAAATAAAATAGAAATTATTTAATAATGTAGCCTCAATTGATATAATGTTAAAATATAAGCTTAAATTAACTGACATATTTTTATTGCTAAAAGAGGTGGCTTTTATTTTTAGTAAATTGAAGTTCATGATCAAGTTATAATTATCATTTAAAAGAAAGGTTTTTGAAAAATTTATTACAAGAAAAACTTTATTTTATGTATGTGCAAATTTTGATCATTACGGTATTTCATCAAATATAAGAAAGTTCGGTCATCTAAAGATTTCTTCTATTCGAAAATTTTTCACTCCGAAAATGTGACTCAATTATAAGAAATTTATCGCTATTTTTTATTTATTGAAGCAAGAAAATGCATGTCTTATATGAGACATGATTCGTAAATTTTCTTTTAAATGAGACTCATTTTCTGTAAAAAAATAACTCAAATAATGAGTGATTTTTGGCTGAAATAGTAGCAAGTTACTTCTAATTGAGGAAATACGGTAATTTCAATTTTTTTAGTGTATTTCCTTACGAATAATTTCTATCCTTTTGCTGATAGCTAGATTTTCAAATTCTCTAATACATGAACTATAAGGCACCAAAGAATATATTAACTGTCGATGGTTGCGCATCCACTGGCAAAAATAATTTTCTAGCATGCTAAATTAGTTCTCGTGAAGGTCATGTAACCGAGTTAATTTAGATTAAAATATCTTTCATCGGAAGTGAAAATACCATCAATTTTCAAAGCTCACATACTTCATGAATTTAAAGAATCCTTTCTTCTTTCTTAAATAATTTTTCATCTAGTTTTACTATATTGAATTATTCTAACATGTATTAATTTGTATATAGCCTTTGTATATAGAGGTGCTTCTAGCTCTATGAAAATACTATGGTGAATAATTTTTTTCAAATAACAGTAAAAGTTGCTGTTGAATAAGTTGATTAAAATTCGATATTAAATTTTTAAAATTGTTTTTTTTTCAATGACTCTTCTAATAACTTGGATACTGAACTGTCATTAAATATAAGAGAATATGGTCAAAACATTTAGTTGAAATGATGCACAAAATAAAATTTTTATATTGGCATGCAATTAAAAACGAATAGATTTATGTATTATGAAAAACTGTTTTAAAACGGTTTATAAAAAAATACTTTAAAAAATGAAAAACTAAGAATAAAACCAGATTTGGGAAAATTTTTTTTTAGTTTTTTGGTTTATTTTTGTAAAAAAATTAATTGAATTAAATATAAATAAATCATGCTCACAATCAATACAAACAAGTTATTTTGCTTGATATTATGGCAAATTGAAGTTTCTGATCAAAATTTTTATGCTCATGCTCAAAATTTATCTTTTAAAAAATTTTTAAAAGTGTTTGAAATGATAAAATTTAATGCAGAGACATATTATCATGTGTAGCAAACTATGTTAAACTATATCTGAGTGTTATGCATAATTCTGCATGCGGGAATTTTTTGCAGAAATGTGCAGTTATAAAGTACTAAGTTTAACATTGAATGTTAACTTTGAAAATGTGTTTCTGCAAAAAAATTTGGATAATAAAATAATTTAAAAACATTTTTTAAATGAAAAATATTGAGCATGATCATTTTAATTTGATCATAAACTTTAATTTGCCGATATTATTTACTCTTTTTCAAAATTAAGCCAACTCTGTTAAAATTAATTTATTGTTTTTTCATTTTTTTAAGACGTTTCGTACTAAAATTGAATATTTTTCTGCATTCAGTTTTTACTGACATGCCATTATTTTATTTAATAACACGTCACTAAATTCGAATTATTCTGAAAGAGCAATATTTTTTTGGTGATGTTTAAATTTATTAAAAAAAAACTAATAGAATTCTTAGAAAAAAAATTGAATTTGATCAATTTTTATTTCTTGTAAAAAAAAATTATTTTCAACTGAAGGAAAAAATACCTGAATTTTTATTTTAAATTTTAACATTTAGGATTGTAAAATATTTTATCTCTTTGAAGTCAAAATTTTTATTTAACCGAATGGATTTGTTATAAAAACTTTTAAGATATAATTATTTTTAAGGGATTGGAAAACAATCAAATAATAGTATTAAATGGTCGATCCGGCACTGGCAAGACAAAACTATGTCAATACTTGTTTCAAAACTCATCACTTTACCACAACTCAAACACCATATCGTCATCATCTTTATGCTCATCTACTTCCTCAATCGATGCATTGAATCAATCAAACAGTTCACGTGTAAACACCATTGGCTCTAATTCGACGAACTTGGTAAAAAAGTTGTCTTCACATCTAGCTTGTGCTTACTTTTGTTCACCTGACGATTCTGTAACTGCACAAACATCCCAATTTATTAACACACTAGCCTGGTCATTGGCCAACTTTGAGCCATTGAAATCGCAATACAGATCAGCTTTGACCGAAAATAGCAATAGCTTGCTTAAAAAAATTCTTCATCCGTACATGTGTCGACTAGACTCTGATCTAATAGTTAAAAAATGCATCCTAGACCCAATCGATAATTTAATAAACTCAAATTCAGTTGTCCTAGGCAATCTTTATGTGATAATAGATGGCTTGGACTATGCTTTGAATGCCCAACACACAAACAGTTGTCTAAATAATCTGGCCATTTTTATTTCTAAAAATATTTCAATTTTTCCCAAATGGTTCAAGCTAATTTTGACAGTGCGCAATGACGAATGGTTGCGCCGCTTGTCCATCAAGTGTCACACCATAAATTTAGACTCAAAATCAGCACAAAGCTTTTCAAACTATTTGAACAAGGACCTCAATGATTACATCATACACAGACTGAACAAGTCAATGGACATTCAGAAGAATATACTTTATTTCAACAGTGCCCAGTCGCCTAGTCTCACCCGGTACGGTACTTGGAATACTAATAACAAACTAGACTCCAATTTTCAACTTAAGTTTGTGCAACATTTGTCTCATTTGGCCGAGAACAACTATTTATTCATAAAACTTGTTCTAGATTTGATCACAAAAGGAAATTTAACAATTAAAAATTCAAATTTTAAAGTATTACCAAAAAATTTTGACGATTTAATTAAACTTTATTTTAATTTAAAATTTCAATCAAAAATTGCATATGAAAAATTAGCCTGTTACATATTTACATTGATGTTGTGTTCTCAAAGGCCACTTAGTCTTGATGACCTATACGAATCAATAAATTGCTCAACGCTTAATTCAGAAAAGTGCACTTTAAATGATTTAATTGAACAGCTAAATCAAATAGAGTGCTTTGTTACCAGTTTTCAGTATTACAATGACACACAGTGTATGCAAAAGACAAACAAAATGTACATATTCTCTCATCCTGGTCTACGCGACTGGTGGATGGACTATCACTTAAAAAACGCTTCATACAAACAAATCTACTCGTTCAAATGGGGCTACTTTCTTTTAGGTCTTAATCTATTTAGATCAATCGAATTTAATCTAAAAATGCAATCAGCCAAATCGACTCGATTGATGCTCGAGTCGATTAGCTATGTGCAAAAATCTATATCCAGTGATTTACTATTCTATTTGATGACAGTGTATATTCCTTATTTGAATTCATCGTCAGATTGTTTGCACACAATTTTATCAAGTTTGGTTGTTTCAGGTGAATTTTTATCCTGGCCAAATGTCGAATTGTTCCGCTTGTTTCTCAAACTTGGCATTGAATGCAATCAAACAGTGCCCTATTTCAACAACTCGCCTCTAATTTGTGTCCTTGCGTCTCTCGGCCATACAGACCTAATCCAAGAGTTGCTCGTTAACGACACTCAAACAAGCACACACGATCAAAATGGCATCAATTGTCTATGCTATGCAACACAATATGACCAAATTGAATGCGCTAGATTTATATTAGAGAGAAGCAGTGATCCAGTGTCCATGATTACTCAGCTAGACTCGAACGGTTTGTGTGCTCTTACATATGCCAGTATGTCTAAAAAAGACATGTTTCAATTCTTAGACTTGTACATACATTGTATACAAAAGAGTCTTAGTCTGAGCTCAATTAAGCTTCTAATCGAACAGTCAGTAGTTTTGGCTGCTAGCTATGGCAATCTAAATTGCTTGATTTATTTGAAAAGTTTAATTAAAAATTGTGATGTCTGTTTGGATGATGTTGACTCACTTAAAGGAGAAACAGCGCTAACTGCGGCTTCTCTTAATGGTCACAAATTGATATGTGAATATTTGGTAAATGAAGCAGCAGCGTCAGTCAATGTTTGCAATGCTAGATCATGGAGTCCCTTGTTATGTGCAGTTAAATCAGGCTGCTGGGAAATAGTTGAATTTTTGCTGACAAAAAATGCAAGTATTATTGACTTGGCGGACAAAAATGGTCGCACACCAATAATACTGGCCGCGTCCGAAGGACACTTGGCCATTATTGACATATTGATTGAGAAGGGCGCCGAGTTAAATGTGCAAGACAGAGATGGATTGTCGGCTCTTAGTTGGGCATGTCTAAAAGGACACTACAATGCCGTACTGGCTTTGCTAGAGCATGGCGTGGATGTTAATCATTCTGATCAAAGTGGCAGAACTGCGCTGGACTTGGCCACTTTCTATGGTGATGTTAGACTAGTGCAGTTGTTAATTGAGAGAGGCGCGCAAATTGAGCATGTGGACAAGATTGGCATGAGACCGCTTGACCGAGCTATTGGATGTAGAAATGTGCCTGTGGTGAGCTGTTTTCTAAAAAAAGGTGCTAAGCTTAATCCAGCAACGTGGGCTATGGCTCAAGGAAAACCTGAAATTATTATTACTCTTCTGAATAAATTGGTTGAGGACGGAAACACTTTATATCGAGTAAGTCTATTTATTTGAAATAAGGGTGATGTGAAATTCAAAAAAAAACTTAACAAAAATATTTCCTTTTTTAATAGATTAAAATTGGCTAAAAATTAATTTAGAGCTAAACTTATTGAATCAAGTAGTAAAATTGAAAAAAAATCAGAAAAACATATCAAAAGTAGCAAATTTAAAATTCTGATTATATCACTAGTAGTAGTAGTAATAGTAATTTAAACAAAGGTGTAAAAAATGCAAATAATCTAAATAGTTTCATAGCTAAGCTCTAAAGAACTGTATATCTATTTGTAAAAAAATTATATCTTAGAAGACAGCTCTTTATTCATCTCCTTTCTAAGTACCTTTTTGAGCGAAGGCTCCTGCATCGAGATAATTTTTAAGTCGAATCTATTGAAATGGTAATTTGGGTTCATATTAAGGATTAACAACAAATTTCAGATTTCTCAAATTTTCCAAATAAAATTCGATTCAATTTCTTGATTTTAGATGGATCAAGATAAAAAATGAAATGAGTAAAAAAAGTTGTAAAAATAAATTTTTAGAGTAAAATTTTTAGATGTTTAACTTATTAAGTCAGGTTAGAATAAATGTTAAACTCTTCTGTTTTTTTGATTACAATTGTTTTAAATTTAAATCATTAATTTAAATAAAATTTTTGACGAGAAAAATGCAAAAATAAAATCAAAGTTTTAAATTTCGAACCCCCAATAAGTAAAATGTCATTTTTTTTGTTCAAACTTAAGAAATATAAATAGAGAAACCATCATACAAGAAAAACATTAAGACAAATGAAATTTGTTAGAAAAACTAAAATAAATAACTTACATTTTCAAGATTTTTAGTGATTTTTTATTTAAGACTAGCACTTTGTTGTAGTATTTTTTTGATAAAATATATTTAATTTTTCTAATTTCAATTTAATAAAAAAGGTTATATTTTAATATCGCATAATGAAAAAAAAGAATAATTAGCAAAACTTGATCAAAAAATTGTTTGACTCTTTCAAGTTTTGGCTTAAGATTTGTTTTCTATTAATTGAACTAATTATGTAGAACTTTTTTGCAAAAAAAAATCCAAAATTAGAAAAAAAATTTTTCTTAGAAAGGATGTTATGATGATGCAATGCATAGATACTCTTACACATTGAAAAAATTTCCCAAAGATCCTAGCGAATTGGCCGTTCATGCTGATAATGTTAAAGCCATTTTAGAAATGAAATTCAATCTGTTGTTGAATTTGTCACGATGTTACAGAAAACTTCAGGTGTGAATATATATTTTTAAATTAATAATTAATATATGTTAAAAAAATAATAATTTTTTTTTAGAATTTTGAATGCTCAATTGATTTGTGTACAAAAGCTATTGAGTTGAAAAATGATTCGTATGAAGCTTTTTATTCAAGAGCCCGTGCTAAACGAGATCTAAGGTTAAAAATAAATCTATATTATTTTTATTTTGATTATTTGAAATGTGAAAATTTTAAAATTTAGACTGTATGAATCGGCTTTAGAGGATTTGGCTACTGCAGATAGAATTTGCTCTGGGGCAAATTCAGATATCAAGAAACTAATTGGAAAAATACATTCTGAAATCGGTTTTGAATCGGGTGTACATTCAACTAAGTCTGATAAGGATTCAAAAATATTTTATAAGATTAGCAATCAAATTGAACATTGTGCAGCGGGCATATTTGACTCGAACATGATTGAATCTCCTCCATTATAATCAATATTCATAAATTTTAATTTATTTTATTTAATATTTTTCAATTAGAAAAAAAAAACTATATTTTGTATTTTGATAAAAAAAAAAAGTGGTACCTATGCCAACTGGTTTTCTTTTTAGTTTAATATTTTTAAATTTTAATAAAAAAAAACTTTTAAATAACTATTTATGGCTAGTAGGTTTGATTAGGACTATCTGTAAAGAAAATTATTTTTTTAGAGAAATAATTTTGAAAAAAATTGAAAAACTCTTATTTTATTTACATATTAAGTTTATCAACTATGGAGTCCGAAGATGCTTATCCCCTACTTTTTTCACTCTCTATTTGGACATTCAAAACTAGAAAAAAATTTAAATTACTTTCAAATAGAATAGTAAGTACTACATACATACATACATACATAGAGGGTTAATTTGCCCCCAAATACAACAGCAATTATTCAACCATTAGATGCTGGTGTGATTAAAACGATCAAATTAAATTACCGTAAATTATTGGTTAAACATTGGATTAGATTGTTTGAATCGAATGAGTCTTTTAAACCAATTGATTTGAAAACTTGTATTGATTTTTTAGACGAAGCTTGGTCATCAGTGAGCGAACTCACAATCAAACGTTGTTGGAGACATACCGATATTTTACCAGTACTTTACTAGATAATGAATTTAAAACCTAGATAAAATTATTAACTAATAGAATTAATAGACACATACATAGAGAAAAAA
>VANL01001808.1:0-10492 GCA_006352455.1 Brachionus sp. 'Tiscar' | reverse complement strand
AAGAAATCATTTTGTGCTGAGCGTTTTGAAATTGTGTTGAATGGTTATTTTTTTGTGTTGAAAAGGTAGACCCATTTAAAAACTCTCCAACTCTTCATTTGGTCTCTAAATAACATTACCAAAATATCCTTAATTTGATAAAAAATGGGTTAAAAAAAAAGTTAAGTGGTGTAAAAAGAGACTTAATTGGACAGTTAATGATTGGTACAGAGGTATTTTCAGTGACGAGTCCAATTTTGAGATAAGATCAAAAGAGTAAATCAAGAGTAATAGTTAAAAGGTTTAAAAATGAAATGTTTCACCCGAAGTTCAGTTCACCGAGGTTACAAAACGGTAGAGGGTCAGCTGGTATCTGGGGATACAAAAACACTGGTATATGAAACATTTATACAGGACGAATTTATTATTTTGTCTTCATTAACACCTTGGAAAACAATCTTTTACCATCTGTTGAACTCCTATTTGAACCAAATGACCCTTAGGTTTTTCAACAAGATGGGGCTTCAGCACATACCGCTGTTATGGTCATACATATTTTGAATTTATGGTCATACATGGATTTTTTTTCACTTAATTTTTTTTTCTTTTGTTTTTATGTTTTTGGATTGATGACGAATAAAAATTTTTAAAAAAAGCCGCATAATAAAAAAATTTCTAAACTTTTGCAACATACTGTATTACTGAGTTTTTGCAGAGAAAGAATTTTGGGTGATACATCCTTTGTATTAATTTTGGGTTATACATTTTGCAGAAAAAGTTTTTAGACTTAAAATAAAAAAGTTATTCCAATATAAAATTTTTGTTTTTGTTTTTTGTTTCAAAATTCACAATGCCTGCCTTTATAACTCAAGAGGAAGCAAGAAAAATTAATAAAATACACCATTATGTTTTGAAAATTTTAATTATCAACTAATAAAATAAAAAAATAAAATCTTATTCGAGTAAAACATATTCAACAAAAAATGTCTGAAACAAATTTTAAAAAATTTAGAACGACTAATGAAAAAAAAACATAAAATCCGAGATAAAGACTTAAAAATTTGAGCCATTGGGTAAGCCTCTTTAGCCCTTAATTCATTATAGTGTCATTTTTCATTACATTCTTTTGTTTTTAATTTTTATTCAATTTTAAAAAATGGTGATAAAATACCAAAATGTTATAAAATAATATAGAAATTCCTAATTTAAAATACATAACATTTATTCGAAAATTGAGATGTAAAATTTCAAAAAAATGATAATCAAGAGATTAATGATTAACTTTGTATGCTTAAATTCTGCCTTTTGAACTTAGTTTTTAACTATCTTAACACTAAAAAGCCGGATGGGTTTCTCAGAGCTATATATTACATATTTTCTTTGTTTTAAGTTAAATAAATTTTAATTAGTATTGAAATTTTTTTTAATCAAAATTATTTGATTTTTGCTAAAAAATGTGCTTATTTTCATTGAATAAAAACTAAGAAGAAAGATTAAAGAAAAGGTCGAAAAAACCCTTTCGGTTTTGAGTGTTAAAACAAGTTTTTTTTTAAATATTTATTAAATATTTCCCAAAAAGTAAATATAGTTTTGAGATCATAAATTTAAAAATTATGATTTTAGTTAATTTAAAACCACGTCAAAAAAATAAAAATTAAAAATTCACAAAATTTTTTTATTACTAATTTTACTATACAAAAAAAATGTCAGAAAGCATTAAATCCACGGCTCAATATTTACATAACTATGAAAGTAGCCTTTGCTTTCCAAAAGATGTTTTTTATGCAGTAAGATTGAATTAAATTCTATGCTCATTTTAAATTTTTAACCTTTATAAGAAAAATTTTGATGTGGATGCATTTGTTTCTCACTATAAAAAAGAATATTCTTTAGAGCGTTTACGCGATGATTTGACAATTTTTCTTAAAGTCCTAGAAATGTCAATGAGCGACTTGATCAACAAAGATTATCCGGATTTTGTCAACTTGTCGACCAACTTAGTTGATTTGGAAAAAGTAATTAATGACTTAAAATCTCCTTTGGACAGCATTAAATCAGATGTTGACAGTGTGAAAAGTTCTCTGGATGACGAAATTGGGCAAATAATGTCAAAATTGAATGAAAAACTTCTCATAGAAAAGAGAAGAATTGTCTTAAAGCTTTTGATGAATTGGCAACGATCGGTTAAAGTAACAAATGAAATGATAGGCAACTCAAACGGGCCACAGTAAGTTTGGAACAAATAGTGGTTTACTGAAGTAAATTTTACTCTAAGGAAGATAAGTGGAGACCATGTCCAGAGAATAGCATTTGAATTTTGTCAACTTAAAAATTCGCTTAGCATTTGTGCTGGAGAGGAGAAATCTACTATTTTGACTCAGGATATTGACAAGCTTAGCCAAGTTCTAGAGAATATTATGCGAGATTTGTTCATTGATTGTATTACTAGCTTGGACAAGATCTTCTCTTCAGAAAAAAAGCAACAAATGAAACATGTTTTGAAAAGCTATTCCTTATTAGGTAAAGAAAAACATGCCGAGCAATTGTACAGTCAGTATGTCGTTGAGCCTTATATTGATCAATTTGTCAATGAAGATTATTTACAAAATAACATTCAAAAATTGGATGGTGTTTTTGGAAAAATTCTTGATTTTATTGATTCTCAGGAAGAATTTTTTTTAATTGTCAGCCAAATACATAGCAGGTAATTCATATTTTTTGAACATTAATTCTTTTAAAAGACTTTAAAGTATAAAAAGTTACTGTTTTTTTTAAAATAATTTATTATTTGAAAAGATTTTTTTGAATCCAAACCAAAGATATTTTTTCAGTTAAAATAGTTAAAGTAAAAGAACTGTAAGGAAGTATTATAGTTTTAATTAGTTCTGGAATACAGTTTAGTTTGATAGCTGCACAATTTGATTTAGTTTGAATTAAAAATTGAAATAAAATAAATGGCACAATTGATAACACCCGATTTTTTTAAAAATTTTTTTAAATATATAATTAAATGATTAAATGAACAAGAAAAATAAATTAAATCAGATTTGTTTAAAATTCACAAGTCTCAAGTCAAGTCCAAGTCCAGATTTTATTTTTTAATAAGTCCGAAAAAGACATAAATTTATGCATTGTGAATTTCATAGGTCTAAAACTTGTAGTGCAAAATGCACAAAGTATCATCCTAAATGTAATCTGTGCAAAAGCTCTGCAATTAAATTTTGAAAAATTTCTCATACATATTCTATTTTGCAGATTTGCAGAGTTTTTTTAGAGATAAAAACAGCGTGATACATGTTTTGTATCAAGTGATATATTTTGCAAAACAAGTTTTTAGTTTAAAATTCACAACGCCTTAAATTTTTTTAAATTAAACTGAGCCAAATAAATAGCATCAGGAATCCATCAGTCAGAATCAAGGGAAAATGATATTTTTGCCGTCCTAGGTGGTTATTATGGAAGCAAGTGTTGGACTTTTGAAAAAAATTTTAAAGTTGGACTTTTTTTTGGGACTATTAAACAACTCTGAATTAATTAAAAAACAAAATCGTGCTGTTGTTGAAGATTTTTTATGAGGATCGACGAGAAGTTAAGAAGTTTTTCTGATGCAAATTGTTTCAATACGCTCTCTCCTCTCAATTTATTATTTTTGATACCAATGATTTTTAGGATTCTGTTTAGGACACTTTTAAAGACTTTTGAAGACAGTCATTAGGCGAAGACAACTTTAAAATTCATTTTGTTGTCTGTACACTAATTATTTATTTATTTAATTAAAGTTTAAGTCCCATGGACAAATTGAAATAATAAAAAAAAAAAAAGAAAAAATGGACAGTTAAATAACCATTTTACAATTAAGTAAAAAAATAATCAACTTCATTAATTATTTCTTTTCGTAGCTATTTCTGCGTTATAACACAGATATTTTAATGAGTCTTTAAAAATTTTCATGAAAGATTTATAGAGGGCTAGGACTAAATTAGTAATATATTGAAACCTAGAGTTCAGGACATTGTGAATTTTTAACAAAAAAATCAAAACTTTTCTACTTTTAATACAAATATAGCTCTAGGAAATGAATTAGCCAAAAAATTCGCAAAAAAGTAGATGCATTAGATAATCATTAAATTTATATTGCGGAGAATTCCTTTGATTCACTCAATAAACACACCAAACTCTTAGCAGAAACTTAATTTAACAATCTATACAGTGTTACCTCGGTTTTATGAACCCCGGTTGTAACATGACAACTACTTCATAAAACTGAAGCTTCATAAGATCGACTTTATGAAATCACTTCATAAAAAAATCAGGTTATAGTAAAATTTTTTATAAACAAAATTAAACAAAACGAAATTTTAGTTTACTTTGAACATAATTGTATTTTATATCAAAAACTTTATTTTCAAACTTTCTGAGACAATGAAGTAAATCTAACGTTTGTTTAGAGGTTATCAATCGCTTGTCTCACCATTTTTTTAATTGGACATTAAAAAAAGTTACTTCATAAACCAAGTGAACTAATACATGTAAATTAATATGCATTGAAATAAATATTAATTTTTCTACTCTAATTGTTCACATATAATTAATACATACTATTTATTTTAATCATATTTCAGCCATGTGAGCTGAAAAGAAGGCTCTGACTGAAAAACTTTTCCTAAATTATTTTTCAATTAAAAAAAATATAATGCAGAGTTTTTACAATGAAAAAATTAGTAAAATTGATATAAACTTGGTAAAATAATATTGATATAATCAGTTGATTAATTTTTTAGAACAAGATTTTAGCTTAAATTAGAGATTATACTACTTGTGTTTCAAAAATACTTAGTTGATTGTTAGGAAAAATCATTGTTTTTCAAGCGCTTTTTTTGCTTTGGTCACATTTTCGACTTTTTTTTTTGGCTTCGATTGCTACCATAATATACCTTCTCGGTATACTTAAGCAATTATATGGTAACAGTGATAGTTCTTAAAATAAAACTAACAACTAAATTAACTAGTTGTCCATTCATTGCTTTAAATCAGCTACTAGGCAATTTTTTTTAAACATTTTTGACAGAATAAAAAAAATTAAGTGAAAAATTAGCTTTTTAGTAACAAACTAATAATTATAAATAGCATAAAACTAAACTTAGCGTAAACTTATAAATTTTAGCAAAAAATAAAGAAAGAAATAAGTTTTAGGGTATTTTGAGAATATTTTTTTCAATCAGAAATCCAAAATCAAAAAATATTAAATATTAAATATGCTTTTTTGCATAGAATAAAAGTTAAAAAGAAAAGGTAGCACAAAGGATTGAAATTTCCTTCGTGTTTTGAATGCTAATATTTAAAATAAACTTAGAGGAAATATGAATTTGCTTGAGTTTAATGTAGAATATTTAAAAATTTTATACTAAAATTAAAAAATTTCTTAATTTTTTAATTGAGTATCTCAATTTGAAATAATTTTCTAATTGTTTTCCAATAATTGAAAAAAAAATTACTAGGAATTTTTAAAGTTTAAATCTAAAATAAAAAATTAGTTTGCTTTTTGACTAAATACCATTTAAATGATAATATAAAAAATATTTTTAAATTAAAGCGGAACAAACGAAGAAAATAAAAATAATAAAATGATAAATAATGGTTTTGACTTTTTAATTAATTCAGTATGGTCATGTATTCTTTCTAAGCTTGAGTACAACATTAGTTCCATATTCTCAGCATCTGACGCCGATTTATTTCATCAAAATTTTAAAAAATCATTTGATTTTGTCTCAAAATTCGAGGCTAAATGCATTAAAATAGACAGAAATTTTCTCACCAATTTCAATCAATCTCAATCGTTTAAATATTTTACCAAAAAATGGCCAATACAAGTCTACTATCAGATCAGGTTTCAAGAAATAGTCTATCATTTCGAGTCAGATCTGATAAAATATTCTTATCCGAACGCGGACAAATCAGAAAATATTTTCTTAAACATAACTGATTGTCTTTTAAAAAAACTTGATTTTATTTGGTCCGAACAGCAGTGTTTTCTAAAGTGTCTTCTTCCCCAATTTTGGAAGCTCAATCTTCAAATAATCAATAGATACAGTAGCTTTTTTAATTGTCTAATACGTTCCAAGATTGAACAATTGGAAAAAAGTGATAGCCAAGCAAATCTTAGCAGCGATTTGGAAATCAGTTTTAATGTACTTAACGATTTGAATCAATTGTATGAGTTCAAACTACCTAATGTATTTGATGGCGTGATCGCACCAGTTATCAGAACTTGTTCTCAAAACGTGTCCATTAGTTCATTAAAAGAAGCTTTTTATTTTTCAATACAATTGCTAAAGGAATTGGAAGTATTTTTAATTGATTTTGTGTCCAAGACAATTATTCAAAAGTGCTTGGCTCAATTGAAACTAGCAAATGACATACCCAGGCTGTATAGACGAACAAACCGTCAAAGACCAGAAAGTTCACTGCCTTATGTCCGAAGTGCCGTGGACTCAATACAGGCTTTCAGAGACACATATTCTGGTGAAGATAAAAGTGCAGAACAGAATAATATAGTCAAAAAATGTGTCTTAAATATAGTGGATTCTGTTTGTATTAGCTATCAGTCTATAGCTAGTGATCTTCTTGAGTCTGTCCGCAAAATGGAAGACAGCTTGAAAAGACTTCAGCGAGTTACTCAAAGAAATAAGACGATCAACAGTTCGACTAATTCGAGTCTGATAACTGATGATGATAAGATACGTTTTCAAATTTATTTGGATATTGTTGAGTTCGGTCGGATTTTAGATTCTGTGTTCGAATTTAAAGGCGAAAGTAACTATGATTCATTATTTAAGTTAGTTGAGCAATATGCGTCTTTAAAACAAGATAATATTTCGAATAATTCGGCTCAACGAGCTTTTGATGAAGAAAATGAAATCAATTGAATTTAGTTTATTTACGAATTTAATTTTTTATTCAAATTTTTTTTTAATTTTTAATTTATTAAATAAAGATAAAATTGCTTAAAATATTTTATTCAAATTATTAAAAAAAAATAATTTATTTTATTTTAGGAACCCGTCGTTTTTTTTTACTGCAGAATTTTAGCTCTAATATAATGAAGGAGTTTAAGTTTTTTTCAAATTTTTTTTATTTAAAAAATAAAAAACAATATCAGCATCATTTGCTTCATCAGGATTTCTTAATTTCTTTTTTTTCTAATTAATCATAAGAATCATAAAAATGTCTTATCTGAAGAAAATTTTCTGTTCAATTAAGACCTTATTTTAGATAGATAGTGTTATTGAAAAAAAAAATTTTAATAATTGAAAGAAATTAAAAAATTTTCTAAGAAAGAAAGTGTTTTATTTGTTTAAAAAAAATTGCTTCGTTCGTCTTGCTTTGTCATCCAAACGCTAATCTTAGCTTTAAAGATGTTTAGATTAGTTGCACTGACAATTCTGTTTGTAAAATAATCAAATCTCTGACTACTATTCCTTACTCTTTCTCGAACCAAGTTCTTGGAGTTTCTTCTAAAATTATAGCTTTAGGGTTTAAACCTTTACTGAAATTCACAATCTCAATATTGTTCACTAGTTTGAACATTTGGATTAGATCTCCTCGTATCCTTCTTGTTTTTAGACTTGGTAATTTCAGCCTAGATAGCCGCTGTGGATACTCCAAATTTGCAATCTCAGGTACTTACCGCGTCGTACTATGTTGCAGTTTTTTAATCTATATCTTTTTCTAAGTAAGGACACCATGAGCTGATGGCATATTCCAAATTAGATCTGACAAGTGAACAGTATAGTAGTCTTACTATTTTTGTTGTTAGAAATTTGAAAAATCTGCAGATCATTCCCAATAAACAGTTTGTGCTCTTTTTACAGATTTGAGAATCTCATTTCAAGTCACTTTGGACATAAATACCCAAGTCTTTTTCGCAAACAGACTTCCTGAGGCAAAATGAAAATAATTTTACATTTTTAGATTTTCATATTTTTAGATTTTTTGTGCAAAATTTAAAAAAAACTTAAAAAAAAAATTTCTCCCAAATAATTTAATTGAAAGCATAAAAAATATTTATTAAAAATATGAAAATGTAAAAATGTAAAATTATTTCATTTTGCCATTGCTGAGCGGTTTTGAATCGAAGTGTAATCAAATTTTGTGTTCATGTTGCCAATATGTAAAACTTTGCACTTATCAATATTCAGTAATGCCGACCAGTCCTTTGACCATCTACATATGTTGTCTAAATCCGATTGTAGAATCAAGCTGAAACTCATGATAAAAGATAAAATTTTTCTATCATCTGCATATTGTTAACATTCATTTTTGATGATTTCTAACATATCATTAATGTAAATAACAAAAGGTAATTGCCCAAGTATTGACCCCTGAGGCACTCCACTTATCACATCTATCCAATTTGAACATGTTTCACCAAGTACAACTTTCTGGGTTCTAGACTTCAAAAATGATGTGATCCATTTGTGATTCATACGTTAACCATAACCATAAAACCAAAGTTTATACAAAAGCTTATCATGAGAAACTCTATCGAATGCTTTCGCAAAATCTGTATAAACCAGATCCACCGATAAACCTTGTGCTAGAGCTTAAGTAATTTTGTCCATTGTTTCTAGCAGATTCGTCAAGCACGATTTACCTGGCAAAAAACCATGTTGGCAGCCTGATATGAGGTTATTATTCAATAAATGTTCTAGCATTACATCTTTTACTAATCTCTCAAGTAACTTGCATATCAAACTGGTTAACGAGACTGGACGATAATTCCTTGATGACAATTTAGAACCTCCTTTATTCTAAAGAAAATTTTGAAATATTCTAAAAAGAAAAGAGATTTTATTTACTATATTTAAAATGAAATTAATTCTGCTAAAGACTTCATTCGAATTTGAAACCTCTAAGAGTTGAATTGAAATATTTAAGTTTTAATATTCAAAAACGATTATTCAAATTTTTATTTTTGACTTTTTTGAATTTTATTCACAAAACGAGAATATAAAAAAAATTTTAAAAAATTTATTAATTTTATTTTGTTAAATTAGATATTTGATATATTAAAAAAAAAGATATTTAAGAAAGACTGTGTTTTTATTTACTACTGCTGTTTCCGTTTGATAGTGAATTAATTGAGCTAACTTTTTTTATTTTTCCAATTCCTCTCAAAAAGCTCATTAATTCTTTTCTAAATTGTAAATTACCAAAAAAATTGACAAAAAAAGATGAGCAATTGTTCAAATAAGCCACTGAGAAAAATATGCTTCTCACAAGTCTTAATCTAGCTGATGCCTGTAGACTCATTGCTCCAGGTATGAATTTAAAGCATGTCCACACTGCATACCATAGAGACCAGGGCAAATAAAGAAGAAAAAACACCAAATTCATAATTAATACCGTTTTAGTAAAACTGTATTCTTTTTTCTGATAATCATTAGCCTTTATTTTTTTTTTTGAAAGCAGAAATGTTCTTGATAGCTTAATATTTAAAACTATCATAACTAAAACCGGTATGTAGGATCTCATAAATACCATTTTTATGTCTGTGATCGAAAGAAGCAACGGTGATGCTGTACATATTTGTTTTTTTAAAGTTGAATTTATGGTTATGTTCAATAGTGGATCGAAAAAAGTTTGATTTGTCTGTCTAATGACTAGATAGAACCAGCCATGGTCAATATTTATAAAAAATATGAAAAAAAATAATAAAACAACTACTTTGAAAATAAATGATCTTTTTTCCATAAATTTTAATTTTGTTGGATAGCAAACTGATCTGAATCGATCGAAAGTTATGATAACTAACATCCAGGATGGAGTTTGAATGGCAGTTCGTCGATAAATGCTGAAAAAATGGCATGCCAAATGAGATATAGCTGGCAAACTGATATCAAGCGAAGGAAGTAGCTGTATGAATAAAGTTGAATTTAGTAGAGCTAGAGAGTCGTACACGCCCAAAGAGGCGTAGAAAATTCCCATATTAGTTTTTGTATTCAAACGATGTCTTATGAAAATAAATATAGTGATAAAATTTAATATAAATCCAATAGGGACAATTATTCCTGAAAAATAGATATTTAATTGTTTTGATATATTTTCTAGTTGATTCATTTTTTGAAAGACAATAAGTCAATAATATTGAATTTATAGGTTTTTGTTTAAATAACTAATTGCGTGTAGTTAATTAAGATTAATATTATATTTTTTGTGATTAACTTATAATTTTAAAAATTATTTGATTCTTTAGAAAATTTTATTTTATAAGCAGGAAGTTAAAATTTCATGCAGACAAAAGCCTTGATTAAAATTAACTTTAAAATTAAAATTTCACATTCCTATTGCATAAACTCTGATAAACTAACAATTATCTGATTAATGAAAGAGTATCTTTTTACATTTGTTTTACAATTTATTTGAGCAAAAGACCGCGAGGGCTGATGGTCTAGTGGTATGATTCTCGCTTCGGGTGCGAGAGGCTCCGGGTTCGATTCCCGGTCAGCCCCGA
>VANL01001807.1:0-10493 GCA_006352455.1 Brachionus sp. 'Tiscar' | reverse complement strand
TATGGAACCAATTGCCGGAAGAAATAGTTAGCGCAAGAACGTTGAACATTTTTAAGTCGAAATTAGATGCTTGGCTTATGAAAAAAGTAGCGACTGCTATAGCTCATTAGAGCTCTAAATTATCGTTTACCATGGATAACTTTTCTAGTTCTATTTATGAATTGCTATTTTTAAAAATTCTAAATTAACTAACCTGTAAAATAAAATACTGACAATTTAATTTTGTAAAAATGACTCTAAAAGCAAAAAAAAAAGATATAGGCAAAAATTTTATTTAAAAAAAATAAAAAAATTAACGGCTATGGTTATCTATTTAGGATGAATACTGGCAATTTGCTGTTCATACAAACTTTTTTGAGTAGCTAAAAAATTTTTCATAAAATTTACATTCATTCGAATCAAATCATTAAATGTTTGATTAATTAAATTAAAACCAGTCAACTGATTCAAATCCTTTAGATTAGTTCCTTCATTCAAAAAACTGACAGAAGCTAGCAGTAAACTGGATGGATTATACGTATTTACGCTTCGAATTAGATCCGAATGTCTAAGTAAATCATTTGGATCTACTTGGACTTCACTATTGCTGACTTTTTTGTTTTCTGCAAAAGATAAATGTTTTTTCTTAGGTTTTTCACTCCTTGAAACCAAAGTCAAGTCTTGATCAGTTTCAAAATCATCATAATAGCTTTTGTAGCTTGAACGGCGGTTGCTTTGACTCACAAAGTCAAATTCACTATCGGATTTGAGACTTTTTTTTTCCCCAATTTCAGTCACTATAGAAGAGTCCGCTGTTCTATAGTCCGTTTCAGTCTCTATAAAACTATTAGGGGTTTTAAGTCTTTTCTTTTTTTTTTCTTTACTCTTTTTTTTTGAAGATTTTTTGGAACTTTTTGAAACAGATGTATCACTTTTGTCTAACTGTTGGATATCCAAAATAACATTTGCATTCATTAGAGAAGGCGATTGAGTTGAAATAGTTGCTGTTGAAAGTTCATCTTCTTCAATTATTGAAGCAGCACTAGCTGTTTTACGTCCAGAATTTATTGGAGACTTGGATTTTGACTTATTTGTGAATTTTTTTTCTGCAGGTTCTAAGTCATCAATGCTCAGAACTAAATGTTTGCCTATCAAATCTTCAACTTGTGATTCATCTTGATCTGAAATAGAATCTTGTTTCAAAAATTTGACTCTACTGGGAGATCGTTTGGGAAGATTAGATGGGTAAAATTCAGTAGCTGAAGATGCCTCGGAACGAAGTCGACTAGAGGATCTTTGAATGGAGGACTTTCTATTTGGCGTACTGCTTCGATCGGCTATCGAAATTTCCAAGTCCGTATCGGACAAATCACTTTTGTCCGACTCTGACTGTTTTTCAGCCAAGGGCTTTTTTTTTATAAACTTGTTCTTGTTTAAATTTTTAAAAACAGAGTCTTCATCTTCATCGTCATCATCGACATCGTTGCGAAATATGGAGTTCTCATCACCGGAACTATTGATTCTAGATGGTCTTTTTGAAGTGGATTTAATCGGCTTGCCTGTGTGTTTAGCTTCAAGTTTTTCGAATTTCTTCAGTGCATTTGATGAAGAGAGAGAAACTTGTTTTCTCTGGTTTTGTCTTGAGCTAAGCTCGTAAGGATTTACCATTTTTTAAATAAATATGTGCTTATTTTAAAGAATAAAAAAATTATTTTAAAAATCATTTTCTCAATAAAATATTATTATATCTCTATGGTGAATTTTTTAATTTAACATTTTATTTAAGATTTTTATTAAATGGTCAAATACAAAATATAAAAATTATCTTTACTTTTTATTAATTTATTTTTAGCTTCTGCAAAAAAAATTATCATCTAAATAAATAAAAGTAATTCCTAATTTTTAAAGAAGTCTGTTAAAAAAGATTACCAATACAGATACAACTTTATATAGCCAATCTTTGCTTCACTTGGCATTTAAAATTTGTAAATTCGATTGAGTGAAGACTGATCAAGTTAATGGGTAGTAAATGACTATAAGTTGATTAGATTCATTACAAAAAATCTCCTGAGTTACTGGACAAGTTCATCATGTTCCTTAAAGAGAATAATACCATCGTTCTTTTGCTTTTCTGTCTAAACTTTGCTCTAAAATTGGATATAATCTTATTATTTTAAAGATTATCGTCTATTAAGTTTTAGTTTGGGTATTATGGCATAAAAATCAGAAACAAGATATCAAAAATACCAGAGTTTAAGTTCTGAAGGTGCAAAACATGTTCTGTAAATTCTAGCAACTAGTTGATTGTTTGTACCACCAATATATTGATTCTTCAAAACTCTGCAACACATATGCAAAATTCAGAATTTTTGTACAAAGAGCAATGATAGTGAATTTAAGCTTTTTACTTCACTTTTAAGTGTTGGTACAGAGGATGAGGCGACTTTAGTAGTGGCCACTAAACCGTTAAAATTAGTTGCTGACAGTCTTGATGGCCGCGAGAGGAAAATCTGAACAATTTCAATTGAAATAACTAAAATAGGAATTAATTTTTTATATAAAAATAAATTAAGGTTTTGTGAGCTAAATTTTCATAAGAACTGTAATAAAGTTACCAGACGTCTTTTAAAAATTTAATTTCAATTTATTATAAAAATTTTGATTATTGAAAATGATTAAAAAATCAGTTTGTTCTTTTACTAAAAGAGTTCGTAATGTAGAGAATTCAAAAGGAAATTATTCGAATAATTAATAAACTTTAAAAATAAATACTTTTTTTTTAATTCTGATTTGAAAATACGAAGGAACAGTGAAAAATATTGTATATCAAATAAAAGCTCAGCTTTTTAGCTTTAATTTAAGCACATAAACTTATACTTTGAACTAGGTAATTATAAATAAAATTTGACTTAAAGACTACCATATATTTTTCATTAAAACGATTATATAAAATAGTGAAGAAAATAATAATTTGTAAAAATTTTTATTTTTTTTTTTAAGTTGAATCAAATTTATTAAAGTGTTCAAAATTTGATGTAAATATCTTGTTCCGTTCAAAAGTTATACGATCAAAATCACAAATATACCAAATTTTTTACTCTTTAAAATAAGGTTAAAATTTAAGGGTTTTTTAAATATATTTTTTGAACCGAATGTAATAAAAAAAAAGATCGATATATCATCTTGATCCTTGTTTGATTATCTATCAGATGATATATAAAATTTATTAAAATAATATCATTAACTAGGAAGACATTGAGATTATTTAGGTGGAGTCAAGGTTATGCCGTTTATTTCCGGTATAAACAAAGCAGATACATTATACAAAGTGTTTTGTAATCATTAAGGTCTAATGTATATATGTATAAAATTTCAAAAATTTTCGATGAACCAATCACTAGATTTTATCGAAAACAAACTCGCGTCAACCTTTATTGAACACCCGTTAGAAAACTTTAAATCCTCGTATTTTTCATATTTATTTATAGTTATTAATCATTTGAATTATTAAAATATAAATAAGAATTTTTCAGATATATTTCATTATACCTAGAAATCAAATGAAATTTTCAACATTAATGGTAAAGGCACTTGATTTTTTGATGGGGTATTGAGCTCCATAGATTCTAAATTTAACCCGGAAAAATTATAATTTTTTTTGTTGTAAAAACAGCTACCATAGCAATGCTAAAGCTAGTCCCGCTCTTCAAGTATCCTGCTGTAGCTTATCACTATTACAGTATTAATCATTTATATTTTAATTTTTAAAAAGCTTTCTGTTATGCTTTAAATCTGGAAAAAAAATTTTATGTAATATCTATAAATAAGAATATCTTTCGACCGCATCGATAAATTAGGGAAAATTTTTAACTTCATCTATAAAATATTGATAGATTTTTACTCCATTAATTAGCTTTCGATAGTGTTTGTCAATATCGATGTTAAAATGATAAAATAAAATATAATTGATAAATTATTAAAAAAAATAAATATCGATACCTAATTTATCGATATTTCTATCGATTAATTCGTATCGATACCATGCACTAGAAGAGACACATGTTGGTTGTTAAATACACCTAACAGCTTAGCAATCTCATTTTGCTTTTATATCCAATTTTTAGCAGACCCTCAATCTGCCATTTTTGTGGGCTAGACACATTTTTTGGCAAAAATGATTCTTGGATAATGCTATTTTGAAAGGACATGAGGAGTTGGAGAGGATTTAAATTTATGCCGAGTGTGTAATATCAAATTTTAGGGGAAAAAAATTTTACAAATTTTACAAACCGACACTAAAAAATGAAATTTTATAAATTTTTTTTCTTCTGCACTCAATTTTTGGTCAAACTCAATAAATAGACAGTTTTAGATCTAAAAGTATGCTGCATGCATTTAGAAAATTAGTCGAATTTATTAATTTCTAAATGTATGCAACATATTGTTTATAACTATAAGAGTGCATATTAGTTACGGAAAAAATTTTTAGCTTTAAAAATTAAATTAAAATTTAATAACTTTATTTAATAATTGAAAAAAAAATTTAAAGATAATTTTGTCAACCTTTGAATAAGAAAAAAACTCAATTTAAAAATTTTCTTTTGTAAAATAAAAAAAAAACTGTTCTTTAATTCGAACAATTTAGCTCTATACTATAAAAAAATCTAAATTAGTACAAAATATGCCCATATTTTTTTTACGAATATTGCTTATTTTACAAACACTTTAATATCTAAAATAAAAATTTTAATCCAATAAAACTAGCTCAATCTTAATGATTTATTTTCAAAAATTAAAAAATTCTTATAGTCAATCGGATTTTTTTATAGGTTTTGAAGTTATGTTAAAGCAGTAGATATTTAAATGATCACATATTTGTCGTACCTTAAAATAAGAATAAAATTACTTTTTAAAATCATCACCATAAAGGATATTTACCATGCAAATTCCGTAGTGTATATGAGCTACAGTAATTAAAACAGACATGAAATAGAGCGAATATACTTCGGCCCGAGCGGTCAAAAACGGTGCTAAAACTGAATTTTCTAAATTAAGAGTGAATAAAGAGACAATAATTGTCAGAGGTATCAAAGTCCAATTGAAAATTTGACACCGTGTGCTTGTCATCTGAGCCACAATCAACCGGCACTAAAAAATGAATAAGTCTACAAAAGAAAAAACTATCTATCAAAATTTACCGAAATATTCGAAAAAAGTGTTCCGGTAAGCCAGAAAAAAGCTCTCGGTTCAAGGTCAAGAATATTTATTTTAGAATATTTTATCCAAATTAATTGAATAACAAAAAGGTAAAGAGTAGAAAAAATCGGTCTAACTCCCTCATAGATTGATTTTTGCTTGAATGACTTGTTAGTATATGCCACATACATGTTGTACAAAGAGAATGGCAGAGATAATCCAATAGAGGCAACTTGAATTATTTAAATTTTAAAATTTATATTAATTTTTTTTCTTTAAATAATCTTTTAATTTACCATAAATAACAACAACCACAAATTGAGTAAACAAAATAGGTCCTAGTCTGAAATACCAGATTTTTTGGCCAAACAAAAATGTTCCAAAAAATAAAAACGTCATTCCTACTTGACTAAGATCATAAGACCATGGTAAAAATAAAACACCGGTATTGTATTTTTCCCAATGAGAAATTATAAAGCTGCCTAAAATCAACCACAAGAGACCGTACATTGAAAAAGCTGTAATTCCAAAAGGCTCGTTGCGGCCAAAAATAGAGAACAAAGCTACCGGCAGAAAAAGCGTTGCCCAGCTGTCCAAACCATGATCAAATAGTTCGCCTAATGGAGAAGAAGAACCTGTCCGTCTTGCCTGCTTACCATCAGTTCCATCTTAATTTTAATTTTTAGATTAGAAACAAAAAAACTATTTAATTTCTTGCCTAAATGATGAGACAAAAATTGACAAATACTCAATACCATCCAGAGCCATTGAGGTATACATGAACAAATATATGATGGTATTGTCTCGAATTTGTTTAAATTATTCTGAAAATATAGCTGATTTTTGGTTAAATTTTGCATGTTTACGCAATCTTCTTGATTGGCGCAGTAGCCGTAAAAACTGTAATCGTAAATGGAGAAAAGCAGGAAGTTTACAATCAAGCATAAAAATCCGACAAATGTGAGCAAATTTGGCGCCAGCCATCTCGGATACAGCTCGACTAAAAAATTCCAAAACGGATGCATTACATAGCGAGACAATGGCGACGAGTCAATACAACTGTACTTAAAATATTTAAAATATTACATCATTTTATTTGAAAAAAAATTATATCACTCTGTCTCTCAAAATAATATTATACTAAATAGAATTTTACTATGATTAATGAAAGCTATTTTGCTTACTTTGTATCGATCGAGTCCAGCTAAGTGCTCGTGAGTTATATACTGGTATGAGAAAAGTTTGTGCAGTAGGCCCATTGTATTTTGTCAAACAAAATCAAAAATCTAATTGAAGCATCAAAATTTCTAAATTTCAAAATAAGCGAAAAATAAAAAAGATAAATTGATTTTTAACATTGAAATTTGGTAAACTCTTTTTTGTGCCACTTAAACTTTTATCTCATATATTCTTTTTTTTTTCTACTTGAAAAAAGCAAGCTTGGCAAGAAAAATCATAATTAATGTCTGGTTACTAATAGCAAAATTTAACTTTTTTCGATTTTTGGTACTTAATTATTTATTTAAAATTATAATAATTAGTAATTTTCTAAAAAATAAATTTGTCTACAAGCCCTCTTTTTTTCTCGTTTTCTTGCCAAACTTGCTTATCTTTACTGTGTGATAAAACTTTCGCTTTTGATTATTGCATGCAATGGCAATTCATTAGTTCTGTACAAAAACAAACTTTACTTAGCATGAGATTAAGACGTTAAATTTTTTTATCGATTAGATGATAAAGCTATTCCACAAAATGCTAAACAAACAGACAGGATGTTCTACTCGAGAATATAATTTATTCTTGATATCAAAAATACAGCTATTTTGTTAATAAAATTTTGAGGTTTTCTCGCTATTCTTTAATAATAAACAAAATTCAAGATTTAATATAATTTTTTTTAATAATTTAAATTGATAAAAACTAGATAACTTTTTTTGGAATTTTAGTTTAAAATATTTTAATTTTAAGCACTACAAAAAAATTAAATATACAAAATACCTAGCAATTTATTTTGATTGTCAGAAATATTATGCCAAATTAGTCAATCAGTACAAAATTAAGAACAAATATTTAAAAAATTTTGAGAGATTCATTCAATTTTAAATATTTTTCTTGAGAATAAGTGATCATAAAATAACTATCACATTAAAAATTTAGATTTTGAGAACTCAAGAATAAATTCCAAATTTTATAAATTTATATTTATATTTTTTTTTTCTAATGGTTCATTAATTTTGCTTTAATTAATTCTTAAAAATAAATAATATCAAATTATAATATTTTTAATTAAAAAAAAAACTGTCTTTTATTATTTCGTAGTTTTAGATTAATTAAAAAATGAGTACTTAAGATAAAAATAAATGTTTGAAAATTTTTTAAATGAATGAGGTGTGCCAAAAAAAATTGTTAGACTAATAAAATCAAAATTTGATTTTTGATCGTTTTTTAACAATGCTGACAAAATCGAAATAAAAATTAAAAAAAAAGCATTTTTTTCAAATAAAATATTATAAAAAAAGAGAATTTGAGATAGCTAAAAAATTTTCAATTACAGAGGGGGTAGCAATACTCTTGGTTATTTTGAAAATAAACCTCCTGAAAAAAATATTATCACTCAGTTTCTTTTTATGTTTTTCAGTATTCAAATATTAATCAGCTTTTCGCAAATACTTTTGAACAATCATTTAAAGATATTTAATGCCTTTCTTAAATTTTTCAAAAAAATTGTTCATTTAATTTGAACATTTAAAGCTATGATAAATGTGTCAAAATTCTATTGATTATTTCCAATATTGACACTATTTTTGAAAAAAAAAACAAAAAAAAAACATTTAAGATAAAAAAAATATTTAAAATAAAAAAAATAAATTTTTTATCAAATGAAATACTCAATTTTTTCTTTATTTAACCGAAATTTTTTCTTTTTTTAAGTTGCTATTTTTTCTAAAAAATCCGAATTTTCAAAAAATAATTTAGTTCTTGTCTCAATTTTTAAATAAAACAAAGCAGATTTAGATCTCTTTTAGCAATAACAATCATAATTTAAATTTTAAATTTAATTAACGTTGAAAATAATAAAAAGATAGTTGGTTTTTAAATTTACTGTTTTGGCATATAAAGTTTTAGTTGTTTTTATTTTTTTACTAACTTGATACAAATGTTCGGTTAGTTTTGTCTGTTGTCTAAAAATTAGTATTAAATTAACATTTAAAATCATAGATTTAATCGGGTCAAGAACACCAACCGTTGATTTTTAAAATATGGTCTGTTCAACAATTGAATCATCACCATAATCTAAATGCACTTTTCTATTGTTTACATAAATTTTAGTAAAAACCATTTTCAGCAATTTTTAACATTTAATTCCAGTTTGTCATTATACTCCAATTAATGGACACTTCACACAGCAAAAAGTTGATGCTTGCCTCATGCAGACAAATTCAAATTTATGAGTTGATCAATAAAATCCAAAATGTTTTAAACACTGAAAACTTATTGCCTCGTGAGTGCCTCATTGACACATGCTAATAACCAAGTTTTTTTAAATTGTTTTTAAATTAGAGTTTATATATTTTGCCAAAAATATGGATGAAATGAGAAAAAAATGGCTCGATACTGAATTAAAATGTAAAGATTTGGAATCAAAACTAAATTTAGAAAAAAGTATTTATCAGCGTAAAATTAACGAACTCAAGTAAACACTAACTCTTTTTAAAAGTTGGAAATTTGTTTATTTTTAATTAATTTAGAGTCGATGTTGAAATTCATCACGAAAAGCGCTTACAAGCAGAGAACCGAAGTGAACGCCTACAAAATGAGCTTGATAAACTGCAAAAACAATTTGATTTATTCAAAGAAATTCTTATGTCTGATAACAATTCTGCTTATCAATCAGCCATTAAACGTTCACAACTTTTTTTCACAAACTATACTGAAAATAACATCTATGATGAGCAGCAAAGAATGACACAAAAATCTCACGCTAATCTAAACAGATTCAAAGAGCAAACCAAAAGCGAAAATAAGGAGAACCAAGTTATAGATCAAAAAAGGTAAGCTGTCATGTATCTGTTTATCAAATATTTATTTATTATTAGTTATTTTTATTTTATGTTTTAAAAAAAATTGTTTAGACCCCATAAAAGGATTAATTTTTTTTAATCAAAAAAGATCAAAAATTTTAACGCTATTTATAATAGAAATAATTTTTTCTCAAAAATTAAACATGAAGATTTAAAGAAAAATAAGTTAAATTTAAACAAAAGCAAGAAAATTTTAATTTAAAAAAAAATAGAAACTAAAGATTTTTTTTATCTAAAATTTACCCACAAGTAAAATGTCATAATGCATAAATTCGTTTTTTAGATATGAATAAGTGAGGAAATTATCTTTTAATATTTAATAACAACTAGACAAATAATAAATTGAAATATTTTTGGTAAATGTTTGGTATTATTTATGAAATTATTCGTTTAAGACGAATAAGTCAATTTATTTTATTTATTTGTTTTCTGTACTGAGCTAATGCCCCTTTAGTTTAAAAAAATTAAATAAAGTTTTACATTCATATAATTAAAAAATCTCAATAAGAAATCAATGAAATGTCAAATTTCTAATATTAATAGTGACAAAGCTATTTGACTATGGTCATTCTAATAATGATGTAAATCAAAATTAATTTAACCAAAAAATCCTATTTAGTTGAAAAGTGAAATTTCGTTTTCTTTAATTTATAATAATTAAATGCTTATCCAAATTATAACATTAATTTTTAAAAAAAATTCTAATTAAATCTGTCTAATACTACATTAACTACTGATTAGCCTTTTTGAATAAATTTAACTTTTTTAAATATCAAACTAAAGAGAATCTCAACCAAGTCTGTTCTATTGTTTTACTCACTTTGTTAGACGAAAATATTCATAGTTGTATGACTGTTAAGCTTTTCCTATGTTTTAAATTGAAACTATCTATTTTGCTGGGTAATCTTTGAAATAGAAAAGATGCGCTGAGAAACCATCATTTTAGGGAGTAACATGACTTGGAAAAAAACAAATTAATCCTTTTAGCTATAGTCCTAACACAAAAGGTTTGTATTTAATAATAATAGATTAGAGAAAATCAGAGTTGTTTAAAAGTCCCAAATAAAAGTCCAATTCCGATCTTTTTTTTTTTTTTTTAATATTTTCAAAAGTACAATATTTGCTTCGCTTCAATAATAACCACCTTTTTTTTTTTTTCTTAACCTTGTTCGCTCCTTGTGGAGCATAGGGGGGAGCTCATCTCCTTTCTAAGTACCTTTTGAGCGAAGGCTCCGA
>VANL01001806.1:0-10495 GCA_006352455.1 Brachionus sp. 'Tiscar' | reverse complement strand
TAATTATATTTTATTTTAGTTTTTATAAATAAATAAAGTCTAGAAAAAAACGAAAAAACTTATTAAACAACCTAATAGAATATATATAACTTTAAAAAGATTTTAATTTTATCTTTGAGTAATTGAGTCTGAGAGACCAACAACTTTTTTAAGGGTTTTCGGTCTTCTTTTAAGACAACTGGTTAATTTTTTTTAGAACTTCCCAAAAAAAAATTTTAAGTCAAAAATTAGAAATTCAGATAGAACTTAAGTTTTAAATTAATGGAATTTTACTACTAATATTTCGAAAATCTAATTTAGATGAAAAGTTTGTTGAATTAAAAATTTTCTCTTAAAATTGTAAAAAAAACTAAGGGTTAAATTTTATTTTCTTTTGTAAAATATTAAATTTACTAAAAATAGGTGATTTAATTGAATTAATTTTTACCAATTACATAAAAAACCATATGTTCTCAAATGTGAAATTATTAACTCTATTGATTCTGCATAATTTAATGCAAAAAAAAAACCTAAAACCTACAAGATCGAAGTTGAAAATGAAAGAAATTTTTCTTAAATTTTCTAGCGCTAAAAAACTGTAACTAAGTCTATTTACTCAAAAGCTCAAAAGAGTCTTACTTTATTTTCTTTTTGATCCCAGAAAAAATTGTTAAAATTTAGATGTGATTGAGACATTTTAGGCTTTAAAATTGTTTCATACGAATGATCAGAGTCTACAAATATAAAATACTAAAATAAAAAATATTTTTTAATTTTTATTTTTTACCTTTAGCAACTTTAGCCAAAAACGAATCAGCAAAAGTGCACGGCACAGATTCATTAACAATTAAAGCATTTGTATTAATCAAATCTTTTGACTTTTTTTTTGTTGTTTTGCTCTTTTTATCCGTAGAATCATCTTTATCTTCCTCTTTAACAACTTCCTCATGCAATTCCTCTTCGATCTCATCGGAAAGCAATTTTAAATTTTCAAGTGGAACTGATCCACTATTTCCCTCCGAATTTTTAACAATATAATAATCCGGATCTTCAGTCAAATCTTCATATTCAACAATTTCTCCTTTCTCAATTTTTAAATCATCTTCTATCTCGGGCTCATAGTCTTTAATAACCAAAAATTTTGTTCCAATCTCATATTCACTTTCAATTGGAGCTTTAGGCTTATCATCAAACACATCTCTATCTTGTTCTATAATTTCTTCATCATCATCATCTTCACTGTTTTCTTTTTTATCCATGTCTTCTTCTTCTTCTTCGCTATGCTCATCAGCTTTACTTTTCTTAGCCTCTTTATGTTCATCTTTTTTAATGCTAAACTTAGTCTTAACATTTTCAGACTTGTCTTCCTTGATATCATCTTTTACATTTTCATCTTTTTCCTCATTATCAGATGTAGATAATTTATTAGTTTCAATAGCTTCATCTTGTTTTTTTTTATTCTTAAAAATATTTAATAAATTTTGTGCAATTTTTTTCTTATTTTCTCTGTCTTCTTTTTCGCTTTCATACTCTTCGTCAAGTTCGTCTTCACTTTTGTCTTCCACTTCCTCATCTTCATCCTCTTCAGCTTTTTTTGCTTGAGCAATCATTTCTTTCAAGCTTAAATTTGCTCTTGGATTTTGTTCATTTGTTTCTTCATCGTTTTCAGATTCGTCATGTTCATCATCATCATTATCATCTTCTTCTTCTTTTTGTACATCTGTCTCTTCTTTTTTTTCACTTTTAGCTTGTTTCTCAGCGTCAATAGCCTCGGTCATTATTTCACGCAAAGCATTACCTCCATTTTTGTCCGAATCTTTTGTTTTTTTTCCCGATTTTGCTTCTTGCTTTGCTTTTTTGGCCTCTTCTTTTTCCTCAGTTCTTTTAATTCAATAATTTAAAGCCTATTTTAAAAAACTAAGCCTGTCTAGTTACTTTTTTTGCTTCTCCAAGTCCTGATTAAGTTTTTTCGAACACTTTTCTATTTTAGATAGCAAGTCCTTTAGTTTTTTTTGTTCACTAGACTGGCGCTTTTTGAAATCTTTTTCTTTTAAATTAGAATCTTCATCCTCCTGGATAAAATCAATAAATTAAAATTTAATTAAATTAATATCAATCAAAATACCTTTTTTAGTGTGTTTACTCGGTTTAATAAATCATTTGATTTAGTTGAATAATCCTGCAATCTAAATGATTAATAAAATCAATAAAAGCTTTTAAAAAAATTAATTTTTTCCAGGCGAATATTTTGTAACCAGCAATTTAGAGATTTTAGTAATTAGTACTGCCTTACGGAGTAGATTATCTGTGAGGATTTTATTTTTATTTTGAGACGATTAGATATAAACTAAGTCTGTCTGCTAAATAGTACTACTAGAATCACTATTTTATCTATTTACAGACGAATAAATAAAGATAAATTATATTAAAAAATATTTTCGACTAAAATTTGTAAATAAATAAAAAGTTTGTTTAGTCTTATTAATCAATAAACTTAATATAAATCAATCATTTGAGTTGTTTAGATAAGATTGACTGATTAGTAAACACATTTCAGGTGAAGATAGCTTTTCTAACTGGGTTAAGTGGGCTTTTAGAAAAATTTCATTGTTTCTACAAATGTTTCTAGCAAAATTAATAATTATCTACTGTCATTAATGAAAAAAAACCAAATCAATATATTTTATTAGCATTATATTATCTTTTTATTATTGACAGCGTACAAAGAATTAATTTTATATCGCTTATTAATTAACTATGAACATCTATCTAGAATATCAGAGTGGTATTGGTCCATGTGTATGGCTAGGCACCGTTTCGAAACATCCTTTTTCCTAGACACATGGTTAGATGAAAACAATACTGTTTAAATATTAGCTATTTCTTTGGCATAGAAGCTGCAAATATTCATATAAATGTTCGATTTTGTTAAATCACTGCTTAATCATTTAACTGTCACTGGTAAAAAAATCAAAGTCTCATTTATCAGAAATTTAATTTAATCAACCAAAGATATAAACGATCTTTTAAACTCTTTTAATTGGCATATATGAGTACACTATTATTTTGAATAAGTCAAATTAAACAGTAGCCACTTCCAAATTCAATTTTTCTCCATCCAAATGTCCATAGACTTGTTCAGAATGTATATACAGCACTCATTTAGAGTTTACAATAAGTTCTTGGTGTCCATATTTAAAAAAAGAGATCGTTGAACTTAAAAAATGTTCAGATAAGAGTAACAAAACTCATCCCTTTCTTTCCTAATTACGGACATGACAAAAGACTTGAGTTGTTAGAGTTATTATTATTTATTTATTTGTATTTCTCTATCGAGCTTAAGCTCCTTCAGATTTTAAAAAATAAAAATAAAATAAAAAATCAAAATAAAGTTAAATAGAATAAAATAAAAGTAAAAAATAGGATAATATTAAAATTAAAAATAAATAAAGAAATATTAAGAAATGATAAAGATAGAGAGTTACAGAGTTAACTGACTTTAGTAAGAAGAATGAGAGGTGATTTAAATCAGATCTTTAAAATCATAAATGGCTATGAAAGTGTTAACTGAATGAATTTTTTTCTCAATCAAGGCAATGATTTTGTGAAATTCAATACAATAGAATAGAACAAAAAGTAAAATAATCTTACAACTTTTTTTCTAAAGGTTAAAAATTAGTTCTGTAAATACAACATAGAGCAACATTCATAGTTGCATTATTAACAACATTCTTGTAAAATATTAGCAGATTTTTTGCCATTTGATGCAACTTTGAATGTTAGACTATGTTGCATTTACAGAAATAATTTTTAACATTCATTTCTTTTCTGTTCTATTGTACTGATTTTCAAACAACCACCAACTATACAATTTGAAGAAACACAAAAAATGCATGTTAAGAGACAATGTCAAAAATTGTATGCATCTTTATCATTTCATTTCTTGAAAAATCTTGCAGTTAAGATTTGGGATAGCCTGTCTGAAGAAATAGTTAATTCTAGGCCAAAAAATATTTTTAAATCTTAACTAGATAAATGGCTTTAAATGAATTATTACTGATATAGCTTGCAAAAGATTAACCCGTTATGGATCACAGTATTTTTTACTACTCCTTAACTACTAAATAAGACAATGTTAAAATTTAGTTAAATTTTGTTGGCAAACTAAGAAACTTGACAAGATAAGTCAAATAATATGAAATTACAGTCACTTTAAAACTTATAAAAGGTAATTTTTTTTAAAATTAATTAAAGGCCCATGAAAAAATTGAAATAAGAGTGTTTTTGACCCTTTGAATTACCTTCATATTTTTCAACAAAAAAGTTTTTTGGTTTAAATAAAAAAATTTAGAGATCAATTGAATTTTTAAAAAAAAATCTTTATCTAGAAGACTGAGAATTTTTTATTTTTTTTCCAATTCACTGGTTTATCAGTTGAAAAAATGATTAATATTAAATTTAGATTGTGTTAAAATAATGTAAATAATGTGGTTTTTATTGACTTTGTTTATTTTTTCAATTAACGCAGAAGAATTGGCGTCTCGTTGTAAATACCTAGAAAGACAATTGCCTGGAGGAGTAATCATTGGAGTTAAAAAGTCAGGAACTTATGCACTTCTTCGCTACTTAAGTCTTAACAAGCAGATTAAGCCAGCATTGAAAATAGCCGGATGCAACTTAAATGAAATTCACTACTTTGACTCAGATTTGAACTACTCGTTCGGAAACGAGTGGTACAAAAAGCAGATGCCTTTGGTTTGTAAAGGCAGCAATGTAGACAAATATGTGGTTGTTGAAAAAACGCCTGGATACTTTAGGAGTGAGAAAGCCGCTCAAAGAATGCACAAATATCGCTCAGATATAAAAGTAATCCTAATTGTCCGCGATCCGGTCAAGAGGCTTCAGTCTGAGCTGACTCATTGTGATCATAGGCAAAAAAAACTCGGCCTAGAAAGAAAATGTCTTCGAATGAACCAATATTTTGAAAATGTTTTCAAAAATGGAAATAAATCTGACTTGCTTGAGAACAAATTTGTTCGTAATAGTTTGTACTATTTGGACTTGAAAAAATGGCTTAGATTGTTCAAACTAAACGAGAGTATTTATGTGGTTGATGGTGACAATTTTATCAATAGACCATGGCAAGAATTAAGCAAAATTGAAGTTTTCTTGAATCTATCGAAGAGTATAAATAAAAATAATTTTATTTATGACCAAAATAAGCATTTTTATTGTCTAAATGAAACAAATGGTCTTGATTGTTTGGGAAAAAATAAGGGACGCAAGCAGCAAGTTTATTTGAGTCAATATGTAAAAAAAAATTTAGATAAATTTTTTCATAAATGGAATTTTTTGTTATTTGATTTAATTGGTAAAAATTTTGGCTGGTAATAAAATTTGAAAAAAATTTTTTTTTCTTTACTTACTCACTAATCGCTTCATTAAGGCCTTGCTTGTAAGCATCTTTGTCTTTATTGAAATTTTTAAGATCTAGCTTGGAAAAAGTCTTAATTTTATCTTCGACTTCTTTTTTAAGCTCGTCGGTGTCCTTTTCAGTTTGGTACAAAGGCTTTAGCTTAACCTCATCAGACATGTTTGATGCTAGTTGAATTTTTTAAAATAAAATGAATAGCTAAGGCCTAAATTTTTTTATTTCAAAAATTAATGTTGCCATGGAAACCGAAAAAATTTCTAGTGGACTTAAACTTGTCCTTTGAAAAATGAAAAAAAAAAAAATTTTAATTATTTATTATTGTTAATAGAAAAAAATAATAGTTTAAAAAATTTTAAATAGCTTTTAATTGTTTTCCAATTTTTTCAAAAGCAGCCACACAACGATCAATATCTTCAAAAGAGTGCGAAGCCGATATTTGAACTCTTATCCTTGCTTTTCCTTTAGGTACAACAGGATAACTAAATCCAATAACATAAATTCCTTCGTCTTACACAAAAAATTAAAAAATTAATTTTTTTTTTAATTAAATTTTTTTTTCTCACTTAGCATCAAATCGGCAAAATCAGATGCGAGCTTAGCATCGCCGAGCATAACAGGACTGATAGCGTGATTATCCCCAGATATAGTGAAGCCAAGCGCTGTCATTTTATTTCTAAATCTAGCTGTGTTTTCAGCTACTTTATTCGGCAAACTAGTATCTTTGGTAATAAGGTCCAAAGCCTAACAAAAAAATAAGTTATATTTTAATTTTTTTTTACTAATTACTTTAGATGCTCCAGCAACGACAGCCGGTGGCAATGTGTTCGAGAACAGATAGGGTCTTGATCTTTGTCTTAAAATATCAACTATCTCTTTGCATCCAGTCGTGTAGCCTCCAGCAGCACCGCCTAGTGCTTTACCCAAGGTCGAATTAATTATATGAACTCTTTCTCTTGGAATATTCAAATACTCCTCGGTTCCACGACCTGTTGCACCAAAAAATCCAGTCGCATGACACTCATCAATGAACACTAAACTTTCGTACTTGTCTGCCAAGTCACATATTTCTCTTTGAATAAAATTAATCTAAGCAAAAAAGTTGACTTTAGAGAATTACTTTAATGGAGCTACGTTTCCGTCCATTGAAAAAACACCATCAGTTACAATCATTTTAAATCTAGCACCATTTTTGACCGCTTCCTGCAGCTGCAATTCCAAATCATTCATATTTTTGTGCTTGTATCTAAAACGCTTTGCCTTGGACAGTCTAATTCCGTCTATTATTGACGCATGATTCAACTCGTCTGATATTATAGCGTCCTCTGCTGTTAACAAGCACTCGAAGATTCCTGCATTTGCATCAAAACAAGAGGCGTACAAAATTGCGTCTTCACGTCCATGAAACTCGGAGATTTGCTTTTCTAAATTTTTATGTATATCCTAGAAATTTTTTTTTTTTTTTTAAATTTTTTCAAAATTTTCAGATTGTCATACTTGGGTTCCGCAAATGAAGCGCACAGAGCTAAGGCCAGAGCCATAATTTTGCAAGACTTCTTTTCCCGCGTCTATCACTTCAGGATGACTCTTGAAAACAATAGTTAAATTTTTTTTTTTTTTCTCTATTTTTTTACAGATAAGCCAAGGTAATTGTTTGCACAAAAATTCAATATTTCTTTCTCATTACCAGCTACTCTTATCTTTGAGCCTTGTTTGGTAACAATAACCCTTTCGTTTTTATATGTGCCGGCTTTTTTAATTCCATCCAACTGCTCGTTTAAATGAATTTTAAATTTATTTAAGAGCGCAGCAGATGAATAATGACAACTGGTGCCAAAATTTAGGCATTTGGCTCGTAAAATTTTAGGCAAAAAATTCATTTTTTTAATTTTTATTATTTGAAAAAAAAATATATTATTTATACTCAAATAGGTGTGGATTATTATAATTTTAACAATCCATACCTGAATTAAGTTTAAAGCTTTTAAAGTCTTGATGCCATGGAAGCATAAAGGTGAACAAGCCGACCCTAGACTTTAAAAAAAATTTTCAAAAACAAGCTAAATTAAAAATAAAGATGAATTTTTTTTTAAATTTTATTCAAATTTTTTTATGAAATGTGGCTATGATAAATAAATTATCAGTTTCGTATTGAATATTTTTTATTTTTATTAGAATATTGTCGCCAATGCTCAAAGAATTTAGACTTTCATCCAAAAATGTGTCCTGGTCGGTTTCAGATTTTTTGGCATACTTTGCAGCTGACCGCTTGAAAATTGTGGCATTTATTCTATCACATATCAAGCAATTAATGTAGGTCTCACCAATTTTGTTAACTACAGCTTTTACTTTTTTATCAATTTTGGGACAAAAAACAACACATTCTATATCTACATAAAACTGTATAAAAGCGTGGTCGTCTATGGAAGTGCCTACATTTTGTAGCAGTGTTTTTTTGCCCATAGCTATCGGAACTCCACCAAATCTAGCACGAACATCAAGTGATTATTCCTAAAAGAGGCTTAATAAAATAATTTACTCATTGAAAACTTCTTGACTAGCTTTAAAAATTGCCAGTTCTATGCCTTTGTCCAAATTTCCGAGATATTTTGGTGGAAGGGTTATAAGCTTTCGAATTGATTTTTTTTTTAGACGAAGATGCTTGTCTGATATATCCCAATCGGCAAAGTTTCGTTTGGGCACAGATTCATTTCCGACACTGTACTCCATTTGCATGGTCATTCTTCTTAAAACAAAATTCTAAATATAAACATATTATAAATTAAAAAAAATTTTATTCGAAAATAATTAGATTTCATCAAAGAAGACTAAAACGTGCTTTAAAGCAAAAAGTTATGTTAATACTGAAAACGAGAAATTTTTATTAAATTTTATCTAGTCAAATTCTCAAAGAAAAAAATGAATAGATGAAGAAAATCAGTACAATATTGTAAAGCCAGATGAAAATTGGATTTGAATTTAGACTTTAAATATTAATTAATAAAAAGATCTATTGAAAATTAATTAATTTAAAGTTATTTAAAATTAAAACTAATAAAAAATATTTAAATACATATTTTAATTTAATAAAGGAATATTTTTTTTTATTTTTTAGTAATCCTTTTTAGAGTTGAAATGATGCATTATAGATTTTTAGAGTCAAGCCTCTTTATTTTGGAAAAACTAGTTTTTAAAGAATAGGATCGATTAATGAAATTTCCCAAAAAAAATCAAACTTCAAATAAAATATAAAAATTTTTTTTAAAAATACATACAAAAATATTAACGAAACGAATAAAGCACAATTTTTTTACATATTATTTAAAAAAGCTATCTAAATTAGTTTGCTTTTTTCCTAGTTTAGAAAAGCTTTAATTTACTTAAGAGATAAGAAAGATCTACTAAATTGTTCTCATTAAAAACTTCTTTTTGTTCAATATAGTTTTCAATATTGTCTGAAAATTCTCTCAATAAATTGTATGAAATTATTTTTTCCACGAATTTTGGCTCATCAATCAGTTAACAGGATTGGCAAGATGAAAATAGTTTTACATTTTTTTTCATTTTCATATTTATAGATTTTTTGTGCATTATTTCAGAATATTAAAAAAAACTCTCTCAAATTATTTAGTAAAAAAAAAAATTTTTTTTTAATTTTCTGAATCTAAAAATATGAAAATATAAAAATGTCTACACTTTGACAACAGGATCATTTACGTCAAATGCAATTGAGAGTATATCATGATCAACAAAATTAATAAAAGTATTAGAATATAAGTTGTTTTTTTTTAAATTGACGATTTAATTTTTCAATCAAATATTTTCTTATTTTAGAAAAGAAAGATTGAGATTTTGTGGTAAAAATTGAATCAATTTACTAGTCAAAATATATTAATTAAATTATTCAATAAAGGTTTTGCTTTTCAATTCATTGAGATTTTTATTCAAATATTTTAATGAAGTAAATGATATTTATCAATGATCATAATATTGTTTTAGTAATCTATATTTTATTTTTATACATTAATTTGTATCATCATTTTTGTCTTTACTTTTCTGTAGATTTTAATTTAATACATCGCCAGAATTGGCGCTAAATGAAATAAATAAATAAATAAAATATTGTTTTAGAGAAAAAGTAAAACACTGTTTTTCTTATATTATTTTCTGTTGAGATTAATTAATTTATTTTATTTAAAGTTTAAGTCCAATGTACAAATTGAAATTATAAACCGTTTTTATACCGGAACAAAATAGATTCTTAATTCTTAAGTTTTATAAATACAGATTATAAAAAAAGGAATTTTTTTTAGAATCCAGAAGTTTTTATTTGAACAGGAACAAAATCAAATTTTTATTTTTTACTGTATTTATTAAACTTAAGAATTAAGAATCTATTTTGTTCCGGTATAAAAACAGAATTGTACCGGTACATTTTCGAATTTGTTCCTGGTACAAAAAGTTTTTTTTGGGTACAAATAAGGTCAAAAAAGTGTTTACAAAAATGGATTTGACCCATGGAACAAATCGGAAAAACTCTTTTGTCCCAGTACAATTATCGAGGTTAGTCCAGAATTGCTTCATTAAAGGCACCATTCAATCAAAAGAACACTTATTATCTTTGTTGAAAAAATAAAATATTTATTTTGGAGCAAAAAATTTACTTAACAAGTTCAAATTAATTAGATCCTGTTTATTTTAATTTATTTTAGTTGAAAATAATTTATTGCATTATGCGACATTTACATTTTAATCCGACAAATAGGAAATAAAATTGAATAAATATCCTCCGGAAGTAGAATTGTTTGTTTCTTTGTAGAGGTGCTGGTAATGAGTGCAGTGGACCTGCCTCCTAGAACTGATAATATTGTCCAAAAAAAAAACAAACAAACAAATAAACATAAATTAAATTTTATAAAAAATTTTTCTATTTTAAGTATAATTATGGTTTTTATTTTTAAACAAGTAAATCTCGAATTCGAAGAAAAAATTTTTGTCTTGATATTTTTTAGTAGTAGTAGTAATATGAACTGCAACTCGGAAAAAATACCCGAGCAGAGCTCTAATGAGCTATAGCAGTCGCTA
>VANL01001805.1:0-10502 GCA_006352455.1 Brachionus sp. 'Tiscar' | reverse complement strand
GGGACTTGTATTTTAAATTTATTTTTGACAGTCAATTTAGGCAAATAAATAAAAAATGCTGCTAGTAAATTTTATTAGTGTTTGTAGATGAAAATTTTGAAAAGTGATTTAATCTGCAAGCTTATAAAGTTGCTACACTTTTTTGAATATTGAATTGATCAATAATTCCTTTTAAGTAATATCAAAATTAGTATGTCAAATAAATTAAAGAAGCCTTAATGATTACACAAAAATTATGAGAAAATATGTCTACACAAAAAAGGAAATATCGAAATCGAAATTTAGGTGAATAAGATCTTGTTTCAGCATGATATTTTTTAGTTAAAAAATTGTTAAATGGAATTTAAACTAATGCATTAAAATTGCTAAATTTTAAATTAGAAAAAAAATATATTTCAAGCCCTATAGACTATGTGGTCTCTTGGATGAACAAAATTACAAGTTGTATAACATGATCAATCATCGGTTTCAATTTTTCTATTGATTTATTTAAAATAAATTATTATTATTATTTTTTTTCTGATAGCTGCGAGAATGCTTAATCATGACTAAATAAAAAAACCTATCTTTAAAGTATTTAAACTAGTTTTTTCCTAAATGACATTGTGGAATTACTACTTTATTTTTAAAATTGTAAATAGCTTAGTTGAATTAAAAGTTGTCAATAAAGTGATCAAATTAAATATTTTTTTTAACAAAGTGCATACAACTTAAGAACTATTAAGAGAAAACAATTAATCAGGCGTTTGAATAGAAAATTCTAATTAGTTTATTAGAAATCCGATAGGTTAAGCGCAGGCTTAAGGACCTTGGAAACTTTGATCCTATTAGTATTGCCAAATATGAGCAATCAAATTTAAATATTTTTCTATAACCAATAATCAATATAAATTTTAACAGCTTTATTATAAATGAATCTATTCATAGAAATAAACAGCTAAATTTTAAATCAATATGAGATGAGTTTTTTTTTGTTCAAGTTGTTTGAGAATCGAGATTGAATTGGAGGAAAATTAAGAGCTTTTTAAATCAGATTATTTTTCGATTATCTTTCAAAAAAATTACTTAATTGTTTTTTAAAAGGAGACAAGAGTTTTTCTTTTTTTTATTTATTCAAATAAAATAGGCTCATCTAAAATCTAATAAAATAAAAAAACACAATTTGTTTTATTAATTAAAGAAATAATTTTGCTTAATTAGTTGTTTTTTTTTTGTATTTTTAGAAAATTAAGAAAAATAAAATGGAACAGAATAGCGGAATAAGGGACAGATTAGAGCCTTAATAAAATAAATTATAATTTTATGATTGCAAAATTTCAAATTATGCATAAAACAAGAAAAACACTTATTAATCGATCGATCGTGAAATTAAAAATATTTTCTTTTCAGTAATAATTCCATGACTTGGAAAAATTCAGATTAGCGATCGAGACATCTAGCAGTCTTTTTCTATCATTTAAGATATCCGACCATATAAGCAAACAAGAGGCACTCAACACACACACACACACATATATATTTCTTCTTTAGCGATTTTTTTCTATAATTATTTGAAAATATTATTAAATTCTAATTATCATAAACTAATAATACTCTGAAAAAAATTAACTAAAAGATAAGGTCTTTGAATAATCAGATTTTTATTGTTAATTTTATTTTAGTGCTTGGTTTAGTATAAATAATTATCAAAATAGCAAAAAAAAACTAAAAAAAAGAGAAGATGTAATCAAATATGGGCTAGTTAATTTATTTGTTAAACCATTTTCTTTGGAGCATTTATTTTCATTTTTCAAAAAAGCATAAGTTGTTAGATTTAATAATACTTTTCTACTATTGCAACAACTAACTACAAGTCATAAAACGAAATCATAAATAAGCCTATACTAATTTAGCTATATATATTTATATGTATATATGTATTTATGTATGTATGTGTGCGTGTGTGTGTGTGTGTGTGTGTATGTGTAAAGCTAAAACACAATGTGCTATAGCTAAATGATATTATGAATTCATCAACACTAGTATGGTTTGTTAGTTTGTTTGGGAGAACCCTGGTGTTAAGCATACTGATGATGATTGACAGCAATGGGTAAAATATGCTTTAATTTAATCACGGATAAAATGCCTCGTGTAAATTAAATCCACATTCATTTCTATTTCATTTACTTCTGGTATTTCGTTTTCTCTTTGCATGATTGTAATTAAGTATAATTTTGACTTTCCGAATCGGCATCTCTTTTATATAATTCTCTTTTGTTAAATTAATAAAAAAGCATAATTTCTTTTTTTTCAATTTTCACTCTATGCTAAACCAAATGATAAATTTAATTTTTTTTTTTATTTTGTTCGAATTTTATTTGCACTTCAAGTCTTTCAATATGCTTTATTCTTTTTCTAAATGTCAAAAAAATCAAAAAAAATTTGCCTAAAATTAATTAATATCTAGAGCTATGGAAAAAAAAATCATAATTTTACAATTCTCAGTTATTTTTTATGATGCATAAATTTTATCAGTTTAATTTACATTTTAAACAATTCGTAAACTATGGAGACATCACCTAGCTATTTTACTAGAAAAGCTAGCGATTTCTTTAATCTATTACCTAGATAATATGTCAAAGATTATTTTTATTTAGATAATAGAATAAAAAACTTTATTTGTTTTTTTGATGATTTATTAATTTCTTGAATACTTTAAATGGCAGTATAATTGCATTAGATATCCAAACAATTGGCATTAATTAGACTAGTTTACCAATAGTACTCAATCGATCAATTTGAACAAGCATCAAGGAAATCGCTGCACATAATTCTGCGTTAAAGCTTAAACAAAAAATCAGAAAAAAGGTAGTTTTTTAATGCGAAAAAAATTTTTTATTATAATACATAAAAAACAGTTTTTTTTTCTTCTATTTTTGTTAAATAAAGATATAAGGTAAAAACTAATCTAGGATCACATAATTTTTGATTTGCTCGCAAGCTCGAAATTTTTTCTCTGCACATAAATATTAAATTTAAATCTGTTAGCTCAAATAAAATTTAAGTTTTTTTTTTTTTTTTTTAATAGAGAAGAAAAAAGCTTTGAAATATCAAGTAGACTAATTTAGCTAATTTATTTTTTTTTTTTTTCAAAAAACATAATCGTAACTTTAAGAATTAAGAAAAATTTTTTTTCAAAAATTATTTTGATTAAAGAGTATTTTTTTTTAGAATGGCAATGATTACATGCACCCGATTTAGTGATGATTATGAACTAAAAGAAGAATTGGGAAAGTAAGTCTTGATTATTCAGCTTGGTTTATTTTTTAAAGATAAAAATTGATTTTGTTCAGAGGAGCGTTTTCGATAGTGCGCCGATGTATTCAAAAAAACACCCTACTTGAATTCGCTGCAAAAATAATAAACACAAAAAAATTGTCTCAACGTGACCATCAAAAGTTGGAAAGGGAAGCCAAAATTTGTCGTCAGCTCAAGCACTCAAATATTGTTCGTCTTCACGACAGCATATCTGAAGAGGGCTTTCATTATTTGATTTTTGATTTGTGAGTAAAATGGATGAATTAAAAAAAAAAGAAGAAAAAAATTTTATTTTTTTTTTAGAGTAACTGGTGGTGAATTGTTCGAAGACATAGTCGCCAGAGAGTTTTACAGCGAAGTAGACGCAAGTCATTGCATCCAGCAAATATTGGACGCAGTCAGGCACTGTCACGAGAACAACATAGTTCATAGAGACTTGAAGCCTGAAAATCTCTTGTTAGCTAGTAAAAACAAAGGTGCAAACGTAAAGCTGGCTGATTTCGGCTTGGCTATCGAAGTTCAGGGTGATCAAACTGCATGGTATGGTTTCGCGGGCACACCAGGGTACTTGAGTCCGGAAGTATTGAAAAAAGAACCGTATGGAAAGCCAGTAGACATTTGGGCTTGTGGTGTTATTCTTTACATCCTGCTTGTGGGCTATCCACCCTTTTGGGACGAAGACCAACATCGACTATACTCTCAAATAAAGGCCGGTGCATATGATGTAATTTATTGGATTTTTTTTTCATTTTCTCAATTATTTTCATGCTGTTTAGTATCCATCTCCCGAATGGGACACTGTGACAGCCGAAGCCAAAAATTTAATCAACTCAATGTTAACAGTAAATCCTGCGAAGCGTATTAGCGCTTCTGAGGCACTCAGACATCCATGGATTTGCGTAATTAAGATTTGAAAAAAAAAAAAGAAATTAAAATAATTTTTTTCTCATTAATTTTGTTAGAATCGAGAAAAATTTGCTTCAGTGGTTCATCGACAAGAAACAGTAGATTGCTTAAAGAAATTTAATGCTAGAAGAAAGTTGAAGGTATTTTTGTGGCTAAATTTTTTTTTTTTTTAAATTTTTTCTATCAAGGGAGCAATACTGACAACTATGCTAGCTACTCGAAGTAAGTGACAATTATTTTAATTCGAATTCGCTTTAAAAGTGTTGTCTTAAAAAAAACATAAGATATCTCTTTTGCTGTTGTTAGCATTGTCAAGAATTAACAAAAAAAATCTCATTTTCTTAAAAATGATATTCACTTTTTTTTTATTTCTTCAAGTAACGGCAAATTTTTGAAAATCCGTCAAGTAAACCCTATATTAGGGGCTATTTTAAATTCACTGATTAAAAAAACCAACAAACAAAAACATTAAATATTTTATGCTTTTTTTTATTTTTCTTAATTATTTTATTTTTTAAAATTGCTAATAAAAATAAATAAATGAATAATTGCACTTAAATTGACAAGCTTTATTTTTTTAAATTTGTTTTTATTTTTGTATACGGATCAAGCTGAAATAAGCAGTGTTGTGTACCGTAAGTAGCAGCCATTAGACCGCCAAGGTTAAAATTTTTTTTTCAAAATTTCAACTTGTTTTCTTATGCTCAATTCTTTTGTCTATCAAATTTTCATATTTGAATTTTTTTAAAATTTTTTTCTTTGAACACGGCCATCAAAACGGCCAACCATTTTTTGGCGGTCTAATGGCTGCTGCTTACGGTATCCAACACCAGAAATAAGCTCTATCGTCAAATTGAAATTTTTTACCTAATTTTTTTAACTCGATGTGCTTTTTTATTTACTAAGCTTTGGTAAAATATGCTTTTAATTATTTATAAAACACTTTTGAAAAAGAATTGTGATTTTTTGTCCTAACTCAAAATTCATGATTCCTAAACAACAGCAATTGCACTAATTTGGTCAATTTTATTTTATTTTTTTTTTAGTCCATATTTATTTTTATTAATTAAATAAAATCTAAATTATATTTTTTGATTTCGAGGTCAAACATGGTTTAATTCCACATCTTCAGGTTGATGAAAATTTATTATTTTTATATATTTATTTTTTTTTTTTTTATCATTTAAAATTAATCATCGTAATTGGTTCACCATTTGTTCGTTGATCGCCCATTAGCAAGCATACCAGCTTGACTCTAAGCTATCGTTGCACTTTGTCTTCCATCAGCTAATGATAAATTTGAAAAAAAGTTGTTTATTCGCGCTCATAGCTTACATAACAACAAAATATTCATTCATTCATTCGTTCCAAACCTATCCAGCACTGAGCTAATTTTGATTAATCAGTTAGAAGCTAAAAATCGAACAAATCTAATATTATAATAATGTTACTTGGTTTATAAATCTTTATAGGTTGTAATTTTATACGAGGAATAATGAGATAATGCAAAAGAAAGAGAGAGAGAGAGGAATATAAAGTTTTGAAGATTTTGCTTCAAATAGAAATTATTCGCCAACAAAGAGTTTGTTTTTGAGATTTCATTCTAAGATTGTTTGAATAAGCGATTTAGAAAATTATTTGAATGCGCTAAGCATAATTTAAAATCTGTGGAGAGTATGACGAGCTAATTTTGGGCTCGGTAATAAAATTAAACAATAAAGTCTAAACAATACAGCCTAGCTAGATGAGTTGCATATTCTGTGGCAGTTTGTTCACCTCGTTCCGCCCATCGCCCACTTCCTCGTCTAAGTCAAATCGCAAAACCAGTTTGACATGTAAGTTCCGAAGCGTCACACACCACATTCATTCTCTGCTGCATTAGTGTTTTATTGTTACATTTTTTTTAATGTTATCTTCCAGCACTAGTTTTCAAATTCTAATTTTTTTTTATTCAAGCTCGCTCAACTATCAACAACAATTTGGGTGCGAACAAAAAAGACATCAAGGAATCGACAGACAGCAATAATATCACTATAGAAGACGATGAGGGAAAACTCGACAGAATTAGTAAGTATTTAGCATTCAGATGAAATAGCTCGATGCGAACAATCAATAAGAAAAAAGCTTCCAAACTAGGCACATAAAATTCTTTATAGATGAATTCTAATCTACAAATTAAGATGTTATTTAAGCGCTGGTTAAAATAAAATTTATTGAAAACAACTGAAATGCCAAAATTTTGCCTAATCATTTTTGTAATTTAATATTTTTTTTAGTTGTTTAGATTTGTATACTAGCTAGGGCCTTGGGGGACTTACAAAAAAAGCGCCCATTTCAATTAATTATCACTTGTGAATAAATAAAAAAAACAAAAATTGCAAAAATTAATCTCTGAGTGCTGATTGAGCTTTGCTCGACCCAGTCTGTGCTCAAATTGAATAACTATCATCTTCTTTTTTTTTATGTATTTTGTTTTTTAATATGAATTTCAATTTTTGATCTAGCTAAAATGTCCAATTTATCAAGTCAACCGAATTTGATGGCTTTAGTTGGTAAAAATATTAATTAATTTATTTAAATTTAATCAATCTTGCAAAATATTACTAACTCAAGTTTGATGCATCTAAGACTGAATTATTTATTTATTTTGTTCTTTTCCTCACATATTACTATCAGATTTTTGTTTGAAAAAAAAATAATAATTTTTTTTATTAACACTAAGAAACTCTTTTTAATTATGGCTTAGTTTGTTGAAATTTTTTTTCTAAAATTCAGATAACTATTTTTTTATTTTAGCTAAAGAGCAAGAGATAATCAAAGTAACAGAACAATTGTTGTCCGCATTGACCAGTGGCGATTTTGAGACATTTAGCCGATTATGTGACCCGAAGATCACGTGCTTTGAGCCCGAGTCCTTGGGTAATTTGGTCGAAGGCATGGACTTTCATAAATTTTATTTCGATAATTGTAAGAAACTATTAATTTAAGAAAATTATTAAATTTAAAAAATATTTCAAATTTGATCAGGGAAGCTATCTAGAAGTGACACAGGTTCGTTTTTTTCGTAACCATATGTGTTGTTTGTTTTTTTTTTCTAATAACCTCTTGCATGTTTTGATATTTTAAAATTTAGATTAAAATTTAAAATAAATAAAATTTTTTTTTCAGTTGTTACCAAGGTTAATTCACCAGCCAGAGGTCATATAAATACCACAGTTTTGCACCCGACTGTACACTTGATGAGCGACGAGGCGGCGTGCATCGCCTACATCCGACTCACTCAATTTATGGACCGGGATGCCACAGCCAAAACAGTACAACACGAAGAAACTAGAGTGTGGCACAAGAAAAACGGTCGATGGGTCAATGTGCACTGTCATCGATCTATAAATTCAAATAAGGCATTTTAGAATTAAAAAAAAATTTCAGTGTATCTGCTAATTTGAAAATGGCATTATCAATAAGCTCACTTGATAAATTTAAATAAATACAATTATTTATTGTTTAAAATTCAATTCGAAATGATTGTAAAATGATTTTTTTCTCTTTTAATTTTTATGTTAAATTTTAAAATTGAAGCAAAAAAGCTTAGTTTTTTAATTGAGATTTTTTTGTTCTATCAAGCTATTTGCATATTTTCAGGGGTTTAGACTCGGTTTGCTTGAAAAAAACAAATTGCAATAAACATTTCGTCACTAATTCTAAATTTAATTTTAATGCCATTTATTTCGTATGATACTTACTAAATACTAGCCATCGATCAACTATTTTTTTTTTAATATTTTTTTTCTGATTTCCAATTCAAAATTTATTTATTAATTAATTAATGTTGTACTATTTGTTTAATTTTCAAAAAAAAAATTTTTTCATATTCAAATTAGACAAAAAATTCACGAACTTGGATGATTCATTTTTTTAAAATTTTTTTTTTAATTTAATTCAATAAAGTATTTATTTTAGTCGATAAACAATTTATTCTTTAATTTTCAATCCATTAACTTTTATTATGAACAAATATAAAATGATTATTATTCTAAACAAACATATAAGGCCTAATAGGCTAAATGCTTACTACCTAGAAAAAGCTGTATATCCTTCAAGACTCATAAATAACGATTGGGAAAACGCATTGTTAAAGCCTTCCCCTCTATAAAAAGCTAGAACTTTAAGCAAAAAAAAAATTGCTACCTCAATATATTAAATGACATTTTAATAGCTTGGTACTATTAAATAAATTAACACTCAAAATCCGGAGCGGTTTTTCGAACCCCTTGTGCTAACTTTTTTTTTTAATTTTTATTCCATGATAATAAGCATATTTTGCAGTGAAAATAAATTTATTTAAATATTTTTTTATTTTGGATATCAGATTGCAAAAAAAGTTTTAAAAAATGATTATATTCATTAAAACCAAATACAAACTAGAGATATAGTAAAAAGCTCTGAAAAAACTCCTCCGGTTTTTGAGTGTTAAAAAAAATATCTTCTTTCTTAAATATTTGTTGATAAAACATAAAATCTAAAAGCATGTATATAAATTTAGAGAGAAGGAAAGAAACTTTTGATCTGGGTTATACGTGGTGTTACAATATTCTAATGAATACAGGGTTTGGTACACAACAAAAAAATTGTGTTAGTTTAGCTGACACCTATGCAAAAAACTTACACTAAACATCAGAAATTAGGCGTTTTCGAGAACATATGTCTTAAATTTTAGTCATCTTTTCATAAGGATTCAATTACTTTTTGGAATAAAGAATAAAATAATTGATTATACTGTATTTCTTACTGTTAATTTTTAAACAAATAACTTGGAGAAAAAAATTTAAGTAAAAAAAGAAAACTTAATACAAAACCAGCAAAATTTGCATTCATTTTTTTCGATTTTGAGGGTAACTATGTTATTATTTATTATTATGTGGAGTAAGAACCAAATCTATAGGCTAAGAAAAATTTAAATTTTGAATTGTTAATATTTCTGGAAATATTTAAGTTGCTTTATTTGTGCGACTGGGTTAGTGTATCATAGAGCTAACTGTTGAAATACCTGTTGAACGACGTGTTTGAATTAGAGTTATTTACAAATCTCAAAAAAAAAGTCCAAGTAATTAATACTTGGATGATTTATTTTATTTTTTTCAAAAGTCCAAGTTCGTACTTTAAAATTTTTTTAAAAATTTTTAAAAATTAATTCCCGATGCTTTTTATTTGGCTGAGTTTAATTTAAAAAAATTTAAAGGACAAAAGATTTTGGCTTGTACTTTTTTAAAAAAAAGTCCGGACTTGGACTTAACTTGAGACTTGTGACTTTTAAACAACTCTGGTTTGAATAGAAGTGGACTAGACACAGTGCTGTTTACCAATTTTGATTTAAAAAAAGACTTATTTTGAAATAATTCAAAATTTATGTTAAATATGAATAAATATGAATAAATAGTGTTGGCTTTAATTATTAATTTATTAATATAAATTCTAGATAACATCCAAATACCGTATTCCCTTGTTCGATAATGCAGCGCCACAACCTAGAACACATCATTGGCGCAGGCGCTATACTAAATCTCGCCCATGTTAAATTCAACTTAACTTGTGTTGCATGCGCCAAAACCGTATTTCGGGTTGTGACGATGCACTATATCCAGGGTCTTGAGAATGGTGCTGCATTATTTAAGTTAAGCAAAGGGATAATATTTAAAAAAAAAAAAGAATTTTTTTTAATTAAGTATTTGGTACGGCATTAATATTTAAAAATAAATAAGAATTTAAAATTAAAAAAAATAAAAATTTTAATAAAAAAGAAATTGAACTCGGTTTGTGGTGCGGCTTCATTCGTAAAAAAAATTGCTATTTATAATTTAAATAAAAAAACGACTCCAAAAATAGACTTATTTATAGAACTCAGAAAGAAAGAATTAATAAAAAAGAATAAGAAATTAACTATTTAATCAGTGTTTTTTTTTGTTTTTAGAGCCTTTTGGCCTTCCACGTCTCTTTACTTGACCATTATTTGCAATATTATTTCCTTGCTGCGTTAATGCATTTGTTTCTTGAAGTTGATTTGAATTCAATTGAGGAGACGGATCAACACTTATAAACGTTTGAACAGGCGCACAAATAAATTGGAAATTTTTTAAACAACGACATTAACATTTTTGAACATTTGTTGATATTTTTGCACTTCTTGTATTCAGCTATAACTTTCGTTTTAAAATACAATGTGTATCTGGTTTTATCAGCTCGTTGCTTTGGTGTTGAAGTTGATTGTTCGTTTGAATCTTCGGATGAGCTTGTATTGGAAG
>VANL01001804.1:0-10506 GCA_006352455.1 Brachionus sp. 'Tiscar' | reverse complement strand
TTTATTTGAGACTGAAAAAATATTTGAAACATGGCACTTTTTCTATGTTATTTCAACATTGGATACATTTTTTAAATTCAAACACCAGAAATTAAATCATATATATATATTTTTTTATTGATTAGTATTCAATTTTTTGCAATTCTTCTTTTGTCTCCATCCTGCAGTCTAAAATTTTATATCTTCTAAATCTGAGTCTTATTTAGTAAAACATTTTCTAGTCCATAATAAAGTGTCAGTCTGATATATCTCTTATAAAAGCAAAGTTTTATACCACTGGTGATAGCATTCGAGATAATTTAATATCTTTTTAAATTTTTGATATCCATATATAAACGCTTTAAATCGCGTAGCATTAAATGTTTCATCAATCTACATTCCAAGGAATTTCATTATAACTAGCCTTTTCGCTTCTTCATTTTGGTCTTTTCTTGTTTCCAAATTTCTTGTCTACGTATTTGTTTATCAAAAATGATCATATAGTTGGTATTGCTGAGATTAAATTTAATTTCATATTCTTTTCCATAGTTATTAGTGATATTAAGTAGCGAGTTAAGTTCTTTAATACTATTTGCAATCAACACTATGTCATCTGCATAGAATATCTAATTGATAATGAGTCTACCAATTTTAACTCCCAGATCTAGTCCATTTAAAAGGGCTTCTAAAGCATCTTGATGTAATGAAAATAATCAAAGTTAAGTACTAGTGAATTTATGTTATAATCATTGCTCCTTACTTGTTATGTTAACAAGTAAGGAGCAATGATTTTGTTTAGCCCCCAACATAAAAATTGATCATTAATTTTTCCTTCAAATTAGATTTAATAGTCTTAAATAATTAATTTCATTTTCAAAAATATATGAATACTCTTTATTTCTATTTATTGTTATTAATTTAAACTCACGTCAAATCAGAAAGTTAACCAAAAAAATTCTTCTCTTTTGTTATTTTGATTTAAAAATCACATATTTCAAATATTAAATTAATTTTTCGAATTTAACATAAATATCATTGAAAATATAATTAATATTTAAAGAAAAAGGTTTATATAGACTAATAGGGTATTTGAATAAATCTTGCTAGATGGATTAAATAAATAAAAATTAAAATTAGTTATTAGTTAATCACTTTTGTTTAAATGTTTAGTCAAAAAGAAAGAGAAGTAAAATTTAAAATAAAAAAAAAATAAATAAAAATTGAATTATTTGGAAATATTAGTTGTCACTCAAATTTTGAATCTGAAATTTATTTTATTTATTTATTTCAATGAATGTTTTAAATAAGAAGCTTTCAGCTAAATTACAAAAGCGACGGAAACTTTCGATTAAAGTAATAACCTTTAAACTTTTACATTTTTCTTTTGGATTCACTTTTCTTTCCAGCGTTAGTAGGCTTTGCTAAATTCTATAAGCATTCATCAATTGAGTCGCTCATACCATTTGCTGTTTATTGATTAACTGCTTCTTTTAGATTTTTACAAGATGAAATATTCTTTAAATCTCGATTCTGTCCTCTTCTAAACATTTCAGTAGCTCTTTATTTAAAGATTTGTTTCTAAATTCTTCTTTTTTAATGAATTTTTTTTTCAAACTCTTAACATATTAAATGTAATTTTGTTATTAGTTGGTAGCTTTTTTAAGCGTACTTTTATTTATATATTTATTTGTTTTCTGTACCGAGCTAGAGCTCCTTCAGTATAGGTTAAAAATTAAAAAAAAATAGGATAAAAATGAAATAAAATAAAAATAAAATAAAAGTAAAATTAAAGTTAATAAAATAAGCTAATTAAATGAAAGTTAAGAATATATAAAATTGGAAAAGATTGTTACATGTGGCTCATGTTTAAATAGATCAAGTTTCGGGAAAAAAAGAAGAAATAGTAAGGTAGCAATTACACAATGGAGTTGGGTATTCAATATGTCTTGAATGTAATTTTAAATGTAATTTAAACATATTAAATGTAATTTTGTTATTAGTTGGTAGCTTTTTTAAGCGTACTTTTAAATAGTTTATTTTCTTTTTAAGTCCAAGTAGGAGCAGCAGATTTGTCGCTTTTAAGTTTTTTGTTTAGGTCAAGCATCTTAATTATCATAGAAGCTTCTATCGTTTATATTTTCTTTAGTTGTTCTTTGTGTAATACATGGTTTTCTAGTCCACATGTTAGTGTCGGTCTTATAGGAGCTTTATAAAAAAATTTTTTAGCAGAACAAAATTGTATCAATTTTGAACATAATCTAATAAAAAAGGTTTCTTTTGATAAAATATTGTTGTCTATTGATTTACAATATAACCACATTTTTATTTTGTTCTATAAATGGATTGATTTTATTATTCATTCATCAATTTTTAATCTTAATATTTTTGTCTATGACTGAAGAAAGAAAATTTTTCAAATTTGATCAAATGATTTTTAAATGCGCTTTAGATTTCTTCTTTCATCACAGATTTTAATTTTATTGTTAAATTTGAATTTTTGTAATTTTTGAAAAAAGGATTTTAATTTAAAAAAAAACACATTGAAACTTAATTGCAAATTTAAAATGTTTTGATAAGATTTGAAAAGTGAAATTTATTCATAATGGATTGGTGATTCTTTAATGTTGCCTAGAGCCAAAATAAAAAAAAAACAGAAAGTTTCATATTTTGTTTAAATTGGTTGATGAGTCTATTTGTCTCTGAGCGCTTCTTTGGTTTAGTTTTATTTACACTTATTCCCTTCATTTAATTCTTTGATGTCAAAAACATTAATTTAATTGTTTGTTATTTTTTTCGGCTTTATTTGTAATTCTCTTGTGGTCTTTCTTCTATGAACACTCAAAATTAAACAAAACTAGAACAAACTTCTTTTGTTCTCATATGTCTTTTCTTCATTTTTGTTTATGGTTTCGTATGCTTTAGATTTTGCACAAACAGATGACCTGTTAATCCTTATTTTATTTATTCTAGTAATTGCAGACGCTCGCTGTTCAGGTCCTTATATTATGCTCATTAAAAAACCATTATATTTTAAAGTAAATATAACAATTTTAGACTTTGTAAAAACAAAAATGAAAGAAGGTTAACCAATAGATAAAAAGAGTACTCGAACTTTGAAAAAATAAAGAGCATTTGTATCTTATCAAGGGAAAAATAAATATCAAAACTAATAAATATTCAATCTGTCAATGTTTGGCAATTTTTTTAATTAGAGTATTAATTAAAGCAATTTCAGGAGCTTTATGAGTCACTAAAATAGGCAAATATAAAAGATTGACAATCTGGTAATAGATTTCGTTAATTTTAATCAATAGAAAAGTAAAATTATGACTAAATTCTAAATTCTCAACTTATAAATTAATTTAAATTTAAAGAAAATATATATTTTTTTAATTAAAAATTAAAAATTGAAATTTAATATTTTAAGTCGTGACAAAATAAAAAATCATATAGAATTCCTTTTAAACAGATTATCAAGATTTAATTTTTTTTAAGTAAAAAAAATAATTAGTTTTTTTTTTTTTAATTTTATTTTTTTTTAATTTTTAGTAGACGTTTTTTTAAGAAATTTATTTATTAAGAAAAATTTCAAGACTCAAATAAAAAAAAAATAAAATTATTATTTTTTACAAATAATTTAAGTCAACTAGATTGGTAAGCTAAGTCTAGCTTAAATTTTTTCTCCCAAATTCACATCTTCATTAATATCGACTGATTTTATTTGTTTTGTTAAATGTAGTTTGATTAATTTTTTAATTCGGTGCATCTGATCATTAGTAAATATAATTATTTTATTTCCGAGTTTAATTCTTGACAGCATTAATTAAGCTATTCAAATTTAAAAGTTGTTGCAGAAGGTAAATTAAAATTTATTACATTTTTGGTTTTAAAAACAAAATCAGGAGCAAATATTGCATTTTTTATTTTAAAATTAAATGTTCAAGTGTAACATTATTTTTCTATATTGATTTCAAATTATTACTGAAGCCTTCTTACACTAATAAAAATTTGAAAATACTTAAAAAATAAGTGAAGCGTTTTAAAATAATGTGTTCATCTTTCTGTGGTGTTAGAAGCTTTTAGTCAAATTAATAAATATGTTCAATGTAAAAATTTAGTGCTGAAAAATGATTACAAGTCTTTTTTCACGAAAATTAATAAGACCTTGATTCTAACTCTCATAAAAGCAAAAAGAGGGTTAAAAAATTTCTAGTAAAATTATTACAAATAATTGAGTTTTTCAAATTTCATTAAATTAGCCATCAGATTAGATTAAATTATACCCATAGATAAAGTTATTGAATAATTTTAAAATACCGAAAAGGATGATAAGTTTTTTTATGATCATTTGAATCTTATTTATTGCCTGTATCATTTATTTTAGCATGACAAAAATTGTTCTACAAATACTCAACTGTTTAAACTCAGATTTTTTATAACCAGGAGATTAAAACGACGAACAGACATGACAAACTTAATACCTAGAATTTTTTTACAATTTATTTTTTTCTGATTGTTCTGATGGGAGAATGTTATAGTAGTATTTATTAGTGATATTAGTAAAATATTTTTTAAATTAATTTTTATTAGTTTCTGAAAATAAAAACATGTCTAAAAAAACAAAGATTTGTGAACAAATTTTTTCTATTAGAAATTATATAATTATCTTTACATAATTTTATAATCAATACATTAATAATATTCGATGTTCTAACCAAAAACATATTTTTAATTTTTTGATATTTTATTCTATTTTATATTTAGTCATAATCAAATTGTTATTTTTAGTCTTTAAGATGTAGTCGAGAAATTTCCATCCTAATTGAATTACTTTAACTCAACAAGATAGTAAAAACGCTTATGTAATGCAAAAACGAACAATCTTTTTTGACGATCTAATCCTAAATTAAGTTCAGAAATTTATGTAGATAAAAAAAGAAATCTTATAAAATGATTTATTTATCTTATGTAAATTAAATTAAAATAACTAATAATTTATACTTTGTTTTGTTTTATCATTGTATTTTAATTTGAAATGTAAAATTTCTTAGAATAGAAGCCAATATTAAGATAAAAATTTAGTTAAATGAAAAAATAGTAAAAATTCAATCAAAATCAAAATAGCTATTTTAGAATTTAGTATATTTTTTATTAAGATTTTAATTTATTAATTAAGGTCAAAATGAAAAACTTTTATTTAATCAAGCTAATTCAGATTAATTAAGTTACTAAACATTTTTATTAATTTTTTTTAAAATGAAACATATTACTGAAAATTTTCTATTTTTATTCACATGTGCTCCTCTTTTTAAAATCCAATTTAGTTTTTTTTTATTTCAAAAAAAAAATTAAAAATATCGAAAAATTTATTACTTTTTTTCTAAAAGAGCGTCAAAGTTTCTTTTAGCTTAATTTATTGAAATAGTTTAAATATTTTATCACCTAAGATCAAATTAAATTTTCTAGTTTGATCAAAATATTTTAAATGCGCAATTAAATTTCGATACAAACTCTACAAATTAAAATAAATCAGTTTAATCAGCTTAAATTTTCCATGCCAAAACTAATTTAGCTGTAATTTGCATTCAAAACAGTTGCTCCTTGCATTTATTTTTCTCAAATTGGATAAAGCTTTTTTCATCCATCAATCATTGAAACATCACAAAATTTTTTGTGTAAATTATTTTTTTTTTTTTTTGCTTTCTTAAATATTTTTACAGCTAACCTTTTATCATGAAAATAATTTTCACATAAGTTTAACTTCATCTAAAACAAATTTTAATTTTAGTCTTATTGTTCTAGTTTAAAAGAACTCTGAATATGGTTTAATTTACATTTATGAAGTTATTTATTTATAAAAGACTAAAATTTTCCATTTTTTAACTTGGAAATATTTTTGCACTTTTTCTAAATAAAAATTTTTTTTTATTATTCTTTTCTAGATAAGAAAACATCAATCATACATTAAATGATAAAAGGAAAATTAAATTAAAATGTTATTCCCTTGATTCTAATTAGTCCTACTGTTAAAAGTTTATTTATTTATTTGTCTTATCAAAATTAATTTTAAACTTATAAAGAGCGTTTGATTTATTTCAGTTCATTTTCTTTCATTTAGCGCCAAATTTGGTGATGTATTAGAATTATAAAATGTAAAATAAAAATTGGAAATTTTTTACTGATAAATTATTTTGTTAAATTAGATTCAATTAAAAGAAAAATTTAGAATTATTACACTAAAGAGATTTAATTTTGCACAATAAACAGACTTGTGCAAAAGTCAGAAAAAAAGTCAAAAAAATTTTTTTCAAAAAAAAATCTTTTGACTTGAAAAAATTCAGACTTGTTCTTAAGTCACAAGTCTTAATTTTTTTTACATATCTAAAAACAATAAAAACCAATTTTTTGATTTTTAAACTAAAAAATAAATAAACATTTTAGGATTATTTACGTAAAATACCGTAAAAACACAAAATAGCAAAATCAAGAATTAATGAAAATTTTCTAAATTAATCGTCATTTTGTACATTCTTCTAATTAATTGTAGTCATTGACTTGACTTAAATTTTTATTACTTAGACTAAAAACTGATATGAAGCATCAACAGTGAACAAATTTAGAAATTAATTTAATAGTTTAGTCTTTAGAGTTGAAAAATTAAATAAGAATTTGAAAAAATTTTAAGTCAAGTCAAAAGACTTTTTTTTAAAAAAAAAAATTTCAAACTTGACTTGAATTCCATCTTAAAAACAACTATGGGTAATAAAACATAGTACAATTTTTACCTTACTTGTACGCCTTTATTCCTTTCTTCTACCTTTTGCATACTCCTTAAATTTCTTTTCTTTTCTAAACATTTTTTTCTTGGGAAGAAGAAAAGGAGAGGAGAATAACAAGAAAGGAATAAAATTTATTTAAAAAATGTTTTATACCTGGTATTGTGAATTTCTAGAACAAACATAACAAAAATTTTACATTTTTTGATAAATCAAAACTTACTAAAAAACATAAATTTAAAAAAATACTGCAACTTAGTGCAACAATCTTTGTTGCATTCTTTTTACCTAAAATAATTTTTCTGGTGTAAATAAAAGACAAAAAATAAAACATCAATAAGATTTAAATTGAATATAAAGTTTTTATTTTAGGCAAAAAAGATGCAGCAAAATTTGTTGCACTAATTTGCGCTATTTTTTTTAAATGTATGTTTTTTAGTAAGTTTTGATTTATCAAAAAATGAAAAATTTTTGTTTGTTTTGTTTTTTATTTTCACAATATCTTTTCACCTTTTCTATTTTGATAATAAATTCAAGTAAAAATTTTACTTTTGCTTCATATTTAGTGCTCGAAAGAGATTTCTTTTTTAAGATTAGAGATTTAATCGTTAATTTTGAATTGCACTATTTAACGGTAAAAAAATGGAAAATAAAAAAATTGGAAAAAGGGCTTGTTTTTTGCAGCAAGATGAGAAATGAAATTGCATAATTTTTTCTTCAATTATTTTAAGTCAATAATTTGTCAGATAAAATAAAAATTTGGGAGGATATTTGAACATTGAAAAGAATAATCCAAGATTGATCATTTTATGGATTTGTATAAATCTCCTAATGTTTTGGGTTTTGGATTACAATGCTCTCTTAATTCATCCACCATTGGAGAAAATTTTGAGTCTCGCGTGATTCCTAAGAATTTGATATCAATTACCATTAATTTTAAATTAAAATTTTTAAATAAATAAATACAAATGACTAAGCGATAGAACATAGGATATGAATTATTTTTTAAAATTAATTTCACACTAATGACATAAAAGCTTCAATAAATAAATTGTTGCAGTTGTTATATTAAATAATTAGTACTTTTAGATTAAAAATAAAAAATAAAATAGGCTGAAATGGAGGAAAATTTAAATTAGATATAATAAAAAAGAGAGTTACAGGATGCATGTTTTTAAATATTTGATAATTCAGGAAAAAAAAGAAAAAAATTTTCACTATTGTGTAATTGCTAACAGTAAAATTTTTTTTTAGCTATTACAATGGAATCGGATATTCAATATTATATATCTTGATTCGTAATAGCCTTTATATTTTTAAACTAGTTTGACAACTATTCCAGTCTTAACACATAGCTCACTCAATTCAAAAAGTCAATTGGAGACTGCTAGTAGTTTAAGATTATAAAAGGTCTCGTGATGCATTATGCTCTAGGGGGTATCATATTTTAAGTTCAAAAAAGATTAAAATGTTGAATTTTGAATAACTTTTTCTTGAAGTTTTAAACTGTTCTCATTTATTTTAAGGTCAAGATTAATTTTTTTCTTTAGATTTTTTTTCAGAGATCATGTAACATGACTTTTCAACTGACATTTTCCATTTAAAAAGTCATTTTTCAACTTCATTACACTTTCGAGATTTATTTTCTTATATTAAATAAAAATGTAGGCAAATCATGTTCGAAAAGAAGAGTTAGTTGACTTTGAAGTTGTTTTATTTCATTTAGGTACATCATTAATGAAAATGCTAAAAAGAAGCGGACTAATTCCTGATCATTGTGCAACCTCTGCTTTAATTGACTATTTGTCACTTAAATGTCCATTTACTTTTGCTAATAAAGATCTGAAATGAAAAATTTATGTGATCAAGTAAATAAGTTAAAGAAGCTTTTTTATTAACAGCCCCGTCTACTCTCCAATGTCTAAGAAAGCCCAACACGAAGCTTTTTTCTTGGTCACTGTAAAGCAGCTACATAGAGCCTGTTTGCTTTGGCTTATTATTATCATTAGCTTATTAATTAGTCCATTATTCCAAACTCTATCACAAAGCTTTAGAAATGTCGAAATACAAATAGCAGAATTTTTCTTTACCTTTACCTTTATTTTGTTCTTTTTTTTTGGGTAAACCAAATCAATAATGAATTTGATTCCTATTGATGTTTTATTTTTTGTCTTTTATTTACATCAGAAAAAATATCTTAGGTAAAAAAATGTGCTACTAAATTTTAATTTTTATTTATCAAAAAATGAAAATATTTTTGTTTTTTTTGTTTATGAAATTTAAACTCTTTTAAACAGCTTGCACATCACTTATTATTTAAGGTATTGTGTATAATAATTAAAAATTTAGAACCTAGAATTTAATTTATTTTTGGCTTTCAATTTTATTTCAATATATTTGTTTATTTGAATTTAGTTAACCCCTTTTAGTAGAAGTAGAAATAAAAGTAAGGAGAAAATAAATGCTCCGAAAAAAATTATATATGAAAGTATCATAATTGTAGAAAAATAGTGTTGGGTACAGTGAATGACAGACACATGACAGCCAAAAAAATAGTGTTATCCGCCACACACGGTACCCAACAATGTAAAAAAATGAAGGAAATTAGTAAGTACTTACTGAACTTACTTGACTTATCTCTCTACTTTGTTTTTATTCTAAATAGCTAGATTAGATTATAATTTACTGTTTAATAAATTTTGCCGGTTTATAATGCAGGGAACAAATAAAATATAAGTGCTTAGACGAAAAATTTAAGTATGTGATCAATTTTAGCATCTAATAAGATATTATGTAAATAAGAACTAAACATTTGAATTGATCGTTGACTGTAGCTTGCCGATTAAGCGTATATATTTTATAGAAATGTTAAGTAAGAGCAAAATATTTGATAATCAGTGGTTTATATTGTACGAAGCCGAATCTAGACTTATTATTAAACTGTCAATTTTTATCAATTATTTTTATTTATTTATTTGTTTTTTCAGATTCCTTCAGATTTAAAAAAAAAAAGATTAATAAAATAAAATAGATTAAAATAGAAGAAAATTTATATTAGGTATTTTGAAAATGAGAGTTTCAAGGATTCGGTTGAAATTCATAAAAATTTTCAAAAATTTTTTCTACATTCTAAAAGATAAACGATTTTGGACAAATCTTATATTAAGTAAAGATTCGATAATTTAACTTTAGAATATTCAACCTTTTGTTTCAAATAATTTTAAACTTTTGAAAAATAAGATAGAAAAAAAACTCAGTCTGAAATGAATAGAATTGTTTAGTTTTAGCATAATTTTGTTTTAACATATTAAGGCTGAGATGGGGTCCGGGTCGAAGCCCTGGATTAGGGATTCGGGTTTACTAGATTAAAAGAGAGATGTTTAAAAATTTAATTATTTTTTTGAAATCATATTTAAATACTAAAAGTGCTTGTTTTTATTTATTTATTTATATTCAATATCCAATGCGATTTTTTTTTAATCAAATGATTTTTTAGTAATATTAAATTGATTAAAGTAAATTTATAGAATAGTAAAATTGAAAAAAATTTCTTAAGATTTCTAAAATTAAAAGCTAAAATTGAATACATATTTAAAAAATTCAGATTGATTGTTCAGGGAAAAAAGAAGAAATAGTTAGGTAGCAATTACCCAATTGAATCGGTTATTCGATATATCTTGATTCGAAACCTTCTTTGTATTCCTCCACCAGTCTAACAACCAATGGAATAGAATGTCTCAGTCCTGTCCCA